>LKUV01000152.1:0-128677 GCA_001414455.1 Hymenoscyphus fructigenus
AAGGTCCTCAGTACTGTAGGTCATGGAGAATTGATTGATTTGTGTAGGGAGTTATCTAAGGTCTATATATAAGGAGTGAATGATTATTACATCATAATGAATGAATGATATAATGACGGTATAATAATGATATCATGATGATATAATGATATGGTGAGTTTAGCACAACACTAGTGATCATACAGCTGATCACATAGCAGATAAAACTAGCGATGAAGTGGTAAATCAAACAGTAGTTCATTATGAGAATAAACAATGAGAAAAATCAGGTGATGTCATAAATCCAGCACAACAGATACCTAGGCCATTCTTTCTGCCAAGGGACCTTGATACGCCATATTCGCTTCAAGGGAGCTTGCTTGCGCCTGTAGGTGGGATTTCAGGTTGGGCAGAAGCCCTCGATGATGGGCTAGGAATACCGCCATTCCATCACATTAGCGATTTATTGCTCTCGATACAACAGCTTGTGGTGATCCTGAAGGGTTTGGACTTAGCTACTCCACCACCGGCTGATGGTAATGCGATTACGCATACGGCATAGGAGGGATCAGGACTTCGCATCGCTGTACGACAGCTCAAAGCCGTCAAGTTTGACCCACGGCGCAACCTTCGTGAAGAGGGCTGGGCCAAACGACTTGTAGATAAATGGACTCCTTTCCTCAACTTTCTAGCAAACGTCCTCCATACGAAATCTCTCCAGAAATTGAGTTAAGCTTTTCCTTCATACTCTTCAAATACCCTCGATCATTGCTCAGTATGGCTCCACTTCTCCTGTTATACACTTTGGCCGAGTTGAAGCTACTGCATTTCAACGGGCCGTTCTATCTCGAAGAACTCCAATCTATAGTTAAGCGCCTCGATAAGAATGTTGACCTGTAATGGAGTAGGTACTTAATGAGTGGTTCCTGGGCCGAAGCCCTTGATTTTTTGGAAGGTCACAAGCTAAAGTCCGTTCAAATTAGTGATATAAATAGTCTAATATATAGACAAGAATGTGACCAGATAACGGCCGTGGACCGAATGATTATCTTCTCTAAGGCAGATACCAACCATGTAGGAAATCTAGCAACTCAGTATATCTGCGGTTTACGAAAAAGTAACCCTGTCAAGGGTTGAGCGAATAGGACGTTGGAGTCATATAATTGAAATATCATCTTCGGGGCGCCGCTAGAGTAGGATTAAGGATTGTATGTCGATAGTACAGGTCTGAAGCTCACTTCTCTAATGTAATAAACTACCATGTAACCTATCTGATAATCTATATAGCGTGTACAGTGTTTTGATCTCCCAGGGATCTAGCTTTGACTTATTTACTTAGCAGGCGGCAAGTGAGTATGTAAATCAATCGAGTTATATCCTTGGAAATACAACTGTCTAGAAGCTCTAATTTCCTAATTCTTCTTTTAAACGTTTAATGTTTTATAATCAATTGTATACTGTTCCAAACCCGAATGTCGTCAACCTCACTCTTGAATGCAGGTCTAAAATGGGTCGTTCAGAGCAATGGAGTGGTAGAAATCAGGACAGCGGCCAGTGTTCAACTTCGTCAACCCGCTCAATCACCAAGCTGCCGCGACTCTGCTTTCTCCCTAAGTATACGAAACGTGTTTCTAGTGTTCCCATAAACGATGCAATACAGCAAAACTATCTTGGCAAGAGTACCGCTCCATCCATGTTTCATCTTTGGGGTTGCACCTTCACCGCCGTACCTTGACTGTTGTGATCCATATTGTACCCACCCTATCGTTGCACCCTTCTGTCACACCAGAACTCAGCAGTTCTTCCGTATATCAATCCAGCGTCAGTAGCCGCAATCATGCAAACGTTTATGACAGTCATTTCTCCACTTGTAGATTGCACAGGGCAATTCTTTCCATGTTGGGAATAGATATTTAGTGGCTCACTTAACATTGGCCAACACGCACTATGGGCAACCATACCAACCATCCCGTAAAGCTATATAATAGAGGAATTGACGAAAAGAAAGAAGATCAGAGAAAGAGTAATCTTCACTGTTATCCCTTCCCTACCAAGCTCGTTAAATCATCAATTTCTGACTTCACCTCCATTCAACAGTCGTCCAACTTCTCGCCTCCCTCCTTGACCTTAACATTCTTCCCTATATTTTCGCCCATTGGCAAAGAATATTCCAAGACGAAAATACTCATCGATCCAAGGACCTTCCCTCCATTCCTTCTTCATTTCCAGCCTCTAGGATGTACCTATAGGATTTTGTTGTACTCGTAATTACTTTATCTATGTACGTCTGATGTTTAAGCGTTGCCTTTTTACTCGGCCAAATACGAGAGCAAACTTCCAGTAAGACACCACTCTGTTTTCCCGGTGTTTCTAACTTTCAACAGCTTCCTGCCCAAGTTTTACACCTTCTGCCAGTCACACCCACAGCGAACATGACCATGTCAAACACTCCGAATCCAACATGACTTGGGACTCCTCCAAAATAAACGGGTCTTTTGCAATTCTCCATGTCCGAGCAGCTGGTCTTGGGCTCCAACGGCTGAGAATTGACGGGATGGTCCAAGAAAGAGGATGCTTTTGGTTGAATTCACGAGATTCATTTCTCGTGCTGGGTTCTGCAGAAGGACATGAAAGGAGATTTATCTCAGAGGAAGGATTGGGGATCAACAGTGATCATTTCATCATTATTGGAGCTGGAAATTTCTTGTTACATTCTGGAGGGATGCTAGAAGCTTTCAACGCGGGGAGAAAGGGGGGGGGGGTGATTTTTTGCTTCCATGCTTGATGTCCTGAAGCCCTTGTGTCCTGGAGATTTCAACAAACCGACGAGCTGAAACGCGTAGAGAAGAATCGTGATATTTTATGTCCAATCATTTACTATCAAGGACGCGTTTCTCTTTCAATAGCTCCTGGAGCCCGTATAATATCCGAAACATTTCTTCCATGCACAGAATTTTTATGTACCCAATCCAGGATCTTTTCATAAGGTCGGCATTTATGAAGGCCACTAATAATCAGCATCAATGATGTTTTGTGAGGGCGTTAGACATAACTTGAGTGCCTCCCATTATTCACACGACAAGGGAATTTTAGGATCTCGTTACTAGGATTTTGCTCCACCTTGCCATAACCAAGTGTCGACCTCATAATGTGTAAAATTAATTAATGTGTAAAGAAAAAAAGACAATCAAGAAAGTTGGAGTGGAGCAAGTGAGGTGTGAGAGAGCATCGCCTTGTTCCTTAGTGGGATGGCCATAAGCGACAGTCAATTGGGATGTTCGGCAGTTGACTTTCAATGTTTGTAACTGTTGCTACGACCTTATTGGGTCAGTTGCGTTATACGCGTGACTATTCTGCGTCTATGGATGTTTGCTTTTGGGCTTCAATTCTCCCTCTTTAAGCAACAACAATGGATCAATAAAACCTCTTTACAAGACGTACGATATACGATAGTTATCACAAACCAAGTCGAACCGACAGTAACCAACATGTGCCTCTGACCCGCAGGCAGCTGCTGGAACGAACCCCTAACTAGGTTGCAAGCGCTACCCACGACATCGGACCAGGATTTGCTGCACGTATCCTTCGGTAGAAGAAGAGGATACTGAGTTTGAGTAATCCAAATTCGAAAATAACAATGAAATCGAAGAAGTATTGGATCTTTGGCACACATTAGCTCCACCTATCGAAACCAGAATTGAGAGTCACATGCCTTTTGCAATCGAACTTGCTGCAGGGAACTCGAGAAGAGATATCCCTCTGGACCTGGGACATTGGGAGCCGGTAGAAGTTTGCCAAGAGAGTGAGTCGTTGCCCCCCAGATCAGAAGTCCAGCAAGGGCAAATTCTAGTACCTAGAACGGTTACCAAGATCGTTAATGTTAAGAATGAATTTCAACCATTTACTTACAAGAGCTGGAAGAGTCAGCCAATCATCTATTCCGGCGCTAAGTTTTGTCTTTCTTCTTGTGTAGAAGTGCAACGCCACAAAAATAACACCAAGAACGGGGAACAAGATGCTGATGACTAGCACTGCAGCTGGAGTGGCATATGTTCTCGCCATCGTGTCGGCCACGCAGAAATTAAGCAGCCTAAGTTGAAGTAAAAGTGGGTGATATATTTTTTGACTTGGTTGGCTGTTATCGGAAGCAAGTTGAGTCTTAAGAAGTCTCGTGCTACAAGGTTCCAACCGACAATTGGTGGAAGTGAAAATAATAGAAATTGGATGGGGAGAAGGTACAAGAATGGTATAAGATATGCGTGTAAGGCTCAGGAATAATGTACCGTGGTAGTAGACCCAGAAGGTTTGTTGGTAATATGAAAGGGATAAATACGAATTCTCCATTTGCGCCTCCACTTGAGAATTTTCAATGTTCGCACACTGAGAAAGACACTTCATCCACCAATCGACATGAATTAGTGCCGACCATATCTCAGTGGCATGGTAGCATCGAGTATGGCACAGATTAGATTCGCTGGAGATTGTTAGCAATCTGCAGTAACTTCGCTTTCAATTGAGCAAATGTGAAACCAACGGCATATACAAATTAACTGTAGTGAAACCAACTGCATCGGGGGCTTCAAACTGCATTGAGAACCAGCTAATGCAACCTCATTGTACCCCATTGCTTAGAGGGTGATTATTTAGGCACCATTACCCCACCCCCAACAGCATCTAGCACGTCAACTGGCTGTTTTCGTATGTTTTGATATTCGTCCGTGTTACATGCTTATATGTAGGCGCTGTGTGGGACTAAACTGGGGGCTATCCCACTCGGTTAGTTGAAAGCGGAAGGCGGCGTGAGCCCCTGTAATGAGCCGCAACTACCCTGAAACTACAGCAAGGAATCTTCACCCGTCTACAAGGCAAGAAACGAAGAACCGTCTTCTCAATTCCACCATTGTCATCCAAAGTTACCTACCACTTTTTTATTATGGCCCTTTTTCGCTTGTTAGAGGTTTCTGTGGTTTTGTGTTTGCTACTGATAGCAATTGAAGCTATTCGCAGGCTCTATTTCCATTCTTTATCCCACATTCCAGGCCCCAAGTTTGCCGCGCTAACTTAGTGGTACGAATTTTATTTTGACGTGATCCAAGGTGGAAGGTACGTCTTCAAGATTCAAGAGCTTCACGCGCAATATGGTAAACATTCAGTGAAAAAATCCGTCAGATGTCACCCGGTTTCTAAACATTTCATTAGGTCCCATCATTCGTATCACTCCGGATGAGCTCCACGTCAATGATGTTGGCTTTCTCGATACGGTGTATGCGCCACCCACATCACGAAGGGATAAATATGATTATCAATTGAAAACTTTACGTGTCCCTGGTGGCGTGGGCACGACAGCAAGTTTTGATCTTCATAAAAAACGCCGCGATGCACTCACGCCATTCTTCAGCAAGCGGAATGTATCATACCTGGAACCTCTGATTGTTGAGAAGGTCAGCCAATTATGCGACTTGCTACAAAAGCATGCGGCTACAAGCACACCAGTCAACTTATCTGACACTTTCTTTGCATTTGCTAACGAGTAGGGTCCTTTGAAATGTTTTATTACAGAGAAAGCTGATTGAAATAGTGTTGTCACAAACTTCTTATTCGCCCACAAAACGGACCTCCTATTTGATATAGATCTTGCTGCCACGCAACGTCGAAATACTAACGAGCTTTTGATGGGCATCAACGTCAACAAACATTTCCCTTGGATTCCTGACTTTCTGGAGTCTCTTCCGCTACCAATTAGCAAGCCAATTATGCCACCTGGCTTGATCGATATGCTAGAATTATCTGCTGTAAGTTTTAGACAACGTCAGTGTAGCGGTCGGTTGTTACTAAGAAAATGAAACAGAGAGTTCGTACTGAACTGGTCGGAATTATGAATGGCAAAAGCTCAACGATTGAAAGTGAAAAAGTCCTGGGTCCCACTGGAAAGGAGTCGGTTTATGACTCTGTGCTGGACAATCCCATTCTACCACCGTCTGAGAAATCTCTAATGCGCCTTGAGCAAGAAGGAACCCTCCTCGTTCTCGCTGGTACTGAGTCACCCGCCAAATCGCTCAATATAATCTTTTACCACCTTTTGGCAAATGCACCGATTATAAGGGAGCTTCGCGCCGAAATTAATACCCTTCCCAGAACCGCAAGCTGGAACAAACTCGAACAGCTTCCATATTTATCGGCAGTCATTGAAGAAGGAAATCGGCTGTCTTTTGGTGTTACCGCTCGGCAGGCAAGAATCGCGTACCAACCTCTCACATACACACCAACAGTTCATGCAACCACGTCAAAGTCTAAAAAATCATACGTCATACCCTCTGGTACCCCTATAAGCATAACAACACTGAGCGCTCATACATCCCCAAGTGTTTTCCCCAATCCTTTTATCTTCGACCCTGAACGATGGCTTGGCGATGAGGGGCGTGAGCTTCGGAAATTTCAGTGTGCTTTCAGCAAGGGTGGTAGGAAATGCTTAGGCATTGAGTTGGCACGGGCAGAGCTTTATCTCGTGACAGCTGCCTTGGCTAGAAATTTTGAATTGGCCTTATGGAAAACGGAGGAGAGTGATGTTGCTTTCGAGCATGATTACCACGTTGCTATGCCACAACCGAGTTCGAAAGGGGTAAGGGTTATCCCAACAGCTATTTGAGGTTCAAGGCGTAACTCTGGGCTCTATTTTCGGGACACTTATTTAATTATAGAATTCAATACAAATTTCATTCATTGGTTGTTGCTCTCATTCTAACTTTTGAGGGACGTTTTATGTCAAATTCCCATCGGTAGCTAAACGCCTCCCTCTTAGATTCTCAGCGTGGATGTAAGGTTATACAGGTTTCAAGCACACTTGCATACTCAGGCACTTGTCAATCCTTCCAATCAGCCTTCTTTTGATGTCTATGCTTGCTGCAACTATTTTTCTTGTCACGCTCGACACCCGAACTTAAAATACTTTTCTTTCGAGAGCAGGCCACATTTTCCAGGTTTAAATATCCAACCTCGGCGCCTAAATCTCTCCCATCTTACCCAGGCGATATTGTGTTATAATTAGTCTCAGTTTTACATCATCATATTAGCACCCACACAAAATGGAATTCATTCATCCATTCTGTCCATATGAAACTCTATCACTGTCAATCGCAAGCGCCTTGGGGCGTTCAATTTAGCCCTGCATCCAGTAAGGTCAAAATAATCCGCCCCCACAAGTTGGTGAATACCTCACTAAACGCCCTCATATTCTCTGGAAATCGTTTCTCAAAAGAAACCCCATTCTGGCCCCCCAAAAACCTGTACGGCTTTTCACTCTCTCTTTGGACGAGTTTAACACAATATGTAGAATACTTTGCGGACGATTGGTAGCGACTTTAACGTGGGTGCAAGAGGTCGCTTCGTTAGCTACAAAAGCAAATATTTGTGGAATGGAAGTACAGGAGGAACTCGTGGAGCTTGATACTTAGTGGTTACGGAATTGATAAGGCAAAAATAATGATGAACGGAATGCTGGGAATTTAGGTCCTTGTGAACAGAATTGTTCAAGAAATAGAAATATTGCAGATGGAGAGGATGTGTCACACGAAAAGAAAGATTATGGGGGGGACGAGGAGGGGTGGACGGCTTTGGGTGTGCTTTGAATGTTGCTGGGAGAAAGAGATTTTGAATGGGGGGTTTTCTCCCGTTAATTAGTAAGTAACCTACTAAATCGATGTGCAACAAAATATACATATGCACGTCAGTCCAAAAGGGGGAATAGAGGGGCAAACGTCATGTGTGTGGCTGGAATTTTTGTTTGTGGTTTACTTGCTCACTCGTGGCTTACCCGCAGCTGACCTAGCAGCTTAGCTGCGAAAAGTGTTAGACATTTAGAGGGTAGGGGTATCAATTTTACCAAACTCCTCAAATAAATTGCCATATGATCGGAGGAGACTTGGACGATCAACTTAGATTTGAACAAACTTTTCCTAGTAATTACTCCTCGTAAAAAAAGAAAACACCATGACGCAGGAGAGAATTTGAAGAATCGATTACTTGTTACGAGCTTACTAGCTTACTGGTGGCTTACCCGCCGCTTACTCGCAGAGAACTAGACCTGGAGAGAGTACTTGACCTCTTTGAGGAGATGACTTGCATTTTTTTATTCAATATTTAATTAGGGACGCTTTGAACAAATACTAGACTGTATCTTGTAACTTGGAAAAATGAATAAAAATGCGGATGCCATTCGTTTACTTTTCGAATTTTGTCATTGTCCAAAAATCAGGAAATAGCTCAATTAGTTTTCACAGACTCTGCTCAACTGCCTTAATCCGACACTCCTCCGTACTACTAAGTACCAAAGTCACATCTTACTTCTCCTTTCCCACCAAAATAGCCTTCTCAAATTCCAAGCTCCGAAACTTCTGCAAAATTCCCACTACAAATCCAGCTTCCAGCAACGCAAATTCCGCTAAATTTACTTAGTTACGGGTATTGTATGAGTTCAAAGAACCAATCTAATGGGGACTTACGACCTAAACATACCCTTGGGCTCCTATTAAAGGGCAAGTATTCTCAACCAATATTTCGCAGATCCACTGAGTTGCTAATATCATCTGGATCCCAACGTTCTGAACGGAAAATTTCTGTATCCTCCCCATATAGGTTTTTTGATCGATGCATTACATAGACAGTGTATGCCACATTTTCGCTCTTCCTCACCATAATGGGCTGGGTACTATTAGGACGTCCGCTAGTTGGGATCATAGTATTCTCAAGCGAGGTGTGACAATTTAGTGGTACAGGTGGGTACAATCGCAAGACTAGAGACTTGTTATATGGTTGGGAGTAAATTCTCAATCCATAAAAGGAACAGATATAGGGGCACAAATACCTTCCCGCAAAACTAGACTTAGATACTTTATTTTCTTAACGCCACTTCTGTCTAGTACTCTTGATTCTTTTCCCAAGCCCACTACAGAATTTATTTCCTCTTGAAGTTTTGCTAAGATATAGGGATGCTGTGCTAATAGACGACTATTCAACATTAGCCAAGAAGTCTAGTCTAAGATCAAAGTTTGTTATAACTTACAAAGTCCACGAGAGACAGCATGCTATTATATCCCTACCTGCTAGCAATATATTTAGAAGCTGATCTTGAAAGACCCTGGGATCACGAGTCTCCTGGATTAGGATTTCCAGAAAGCTATGGACCTCATTTTCACTGGGTTTTCTTTCTGAAAGTGCTTCCTGTACTGCTTTGTTAAAAAACCCATGTAAAATCGCGTAGTTTTTTCGAAACTCTTTCCCGCCAACTAGTTAATACAAACCACCTAATCGTTCACGAGGAAAGAGAAAATCTTGGGATAACCAAAAGGGCTTTAAGAACTCTGTCTCCCCGGAGTTCTTAGTATCTTGCAAAGAGTTTATCGACTTCCCAAATAAGAGAAAGGTAGTGTTAAAGGTAAATCAGAAGAATAGAGATTGTGGATCGATAAATTTCCTAAGCGGAATGTAGTTCACTAGATTATCTGTATACTTCTTGAGCTCTGTAAAGATGTTTGCTCTATTGAGTGAAAACAATAGTCGTAGTATATCCCAAGAGTGTCTCCATAATGCGCCATCCTATGTAAATATCCCATCCCCTAGAAGAGGAGCGAACGTCGGTTTTCGTATACCAAAACTATATGCTGTAAGAAATAGTCAGCCAATGAATAGGAGGAATTGTACTCGAAATATCTTAGATGAGAAATCAGAAGACAAGAAAGCCTCAATATTCTGAGGCTCGATAGTATTTATACTTGTGTCCCCTAGGACCTTCTGCTCAAATGTTGCTCCTGCACTCTCAAATACCTCCTGAAACCAGGGCAGTGTGCGTTTCTCTTCAAAGCTGCGGAAGGCTTTGAAGAGTCCGTCAAACGCGAGGGGCGATTTGTATGGAAGTCGAGGGGGAGTACTACAACCATGAGCTTTTTTGAACTAGATCTCGGCCTTTCATGTAATCTTAGCCTCGAGTAAGACTGACAACAAAGTTACACTCACCCTTTTCTAGATTATTTGTTTGATAAATAAATAGAGCATGAGGAGGCCCAAAATACCCGCAAGACCGCGAAATAAAAATATCCTCTCTCGATGGCTTCCAAAGATGAGTAATCCATTTCCATCACTATTGAAACTCGTAAACGGGGACATTGTCATTTTGATTTTCGCAAGTTATGCAAATAGCAATTGGAGGCTGTTGGGTTTCCTGAATGGAATTTCGCGAGGTTACCTGACTTCATATGCCACTAACATGGTGAACAAAGAACTACCTCAGTGACGGTTGTGACTGCAAATGCGGGGTTGTGACGCTAATTACTCCCGTGCTCTTAACCTTGTGGCAAGACCTAGTGAAGTTTGGTTGTCTTGGGAGACTTGGCCAAGCAAGCAAGCAAGCGGGGAACCAAAGAAATTGAAAAGAAACGATACCTCGACACGTTGAAGCAGCGGGAATTAGGAAACGGTCACATACATTTGCTTTTACCTAATTCTCGTGCCCTGAAATGGCAGAGGGTTGAGAAAGCAACTAGAATAAAAATCCCAATATCAACATTTTCTCCAACCACCAATAAGCCGTCCAAGTATCCTCACCCATACGCCCGTGGAAATATCCAGATAGCACATCCAAACCCCATCCAACCCAAATAATCCAATATTTCACCACTAAGAGATCAAGTATAAACCTCATTAGTAAAAGCATTAAAGCTCAACCCCTCAACCGCAAAATCCACTTTCTCCATAAACTTAAGTGGCATCTCAACAAGCGTCCCCCTAACCCCATTCAACAAATCCTTCAATTCTCTTACACCACCAGGGAACTCTTCTTTGACAACATGGCCATAAGTATACCTAGCCGGTAAATCTTTATCCTCATTATCCTTACCGGTAGACTTAATAAATAGGTTCGCAAAGAAAGAACCGTATTCTTCCCAATTGGTTACCAAATCATTAGGGACGGGATGGAATGCTTGGCTAAATATTCTTGTGTTGACAGCTGCGGTTTCGTTCCAGAGTTGTTCGAATTCCTCGGACAGAGGATCGCGGACGAGGAGATCGGCGGGAGACTCCCAGTCGTAGATGTTGGGGTCTTTGTTGATGGGCGTGAAGTTTGCGTCTGGACGGTCGCATTCTTGGTGCGGGAGGAGACCGAGATGTTTTCTGAAAAGTTGACGACGGAGGGAGGCTGCGTAGGCGGAGGCTCGGTATGGGGAGCCGTTCATGAGGGATTCGACGGGGGTGGAGTCTTCAATTACGACTGCGATTTCGGAGTCGTGGTTTCCAAGTTGGGATCGATCGTTGAGGTTTGCGCTACCGCAGATGACAATACGGTCGTCAGCGATGAGGACCTTAGAGTGGATGTACAATTCTATTAGTTTGTCAGTAAGCGAGAAAAAGGAAGGCAAAAGGGGGGAAGGGGGCATTACCTTCGCTAACGAAAGCATCCAGCTCGGCTTCTTCACTTCCAGACCAAGGGACCTCTTTGATTGATGGTCCGCCGTCCATGTAACAGGAACTGACGGTATCAAATCGGGTGTCCTCGACTTGGGAAGCAGCTTGTTGATAACGATCGTACTCGCGATTTGGTTGTCCATACTGAGCACCTGTTCCCTCCCCTTGTCCATCATATCCAGCACCGACCAAATCATCGTGCTCTCTTCTCGCATCCTCATAGTTAATGCCGCTGGCTTGCTCGATGTTTGACATTGCCTTGCCAGCATTGATTCTATCGTAGTTTCGGAGGTTATAAAAGCGGATGTATTCAGCGGCATTAGGAACACCTGCCTTTTCTATCTCTGTTCACAAGGTTAGCTTCCTCCTGTTATTGAATTCGTGCGACTGAAGTACAAACCTTCGATGATACTATGACCACCACGACAGATACTATTGTATTGATATTCCATAATTGCTCTCGTGCCGAGACTGTCATCTGACTGCAAATCTCCAGCAAAAGCAGGAACTGAAGGCATCAAAACAATAACCTTGTATCTTTCGCCTCTTTGATAGGCACGCACACATCGTTCTACAAGCGCAGCTCCAATCTGATTCTTGACAGCTCCCTGGTGATTGCCAGTAGCCGTGATAAAGAATTGATTTTCAATGTAAACAAAATATTCACTGTGCTTGATGATATCGATGTAGGCATTTGCGATGGAGTGCTTCATAATTGTCAGCCATGATCCAAATCATTATGGAAAGGGGAAACATACTTCGAGTGGAACACCATTACTCCATTTCGTGCAACTTCTCACCAGTTGTACAGAAACACCCGATGGTGATTGGTCTTGCGATTGAACCTGATGTTGAGAGAATTGCTGTCTGAAAGCACTGAAGTGATGATGTCTCACGGGGGCCTCGTGTTGGTAATCCTCCCGAGGTGGACCATCAAACTCGGGACCTTTTTTCTGTTCCTTGAGCGGAGTCAAATTGAAACCATCATCGTTGTAGTAATTTTCAGTGATTCCATTTCCTCCCAAAGTCAAAGGAACATATTCCTTGCCGGGAATATTATATTTCTCCTTGAATATGAAGTTCCATCGTTGAACAAAGTGTGCTCTCAAGTCCTGTACAACAGGACCGCTCAAGCACATGCTCAAATCCGACCAACCCATTCGTGAACTCTTTGTTCTATCGAGCTTGTTATTCTCCCAATGTTCCACATCTGCGAAATCGTAGACTCTCGCATTATTGAAGTCCTGTCCTGGGAACAGAGCTTTATTGATATCGGTAGGGTGGGCGTCGGCAATAGGATGCGAGTTTGTGTCCCAACGGCCGAAGCAGAGATCCAGACCTCCCATAAAAGCGATTTGTCCATCGATAAGGCAAAGTTTTTCATGATGTGCCCAGTATAGGACAATATCATCGCTCGAGCCGTATACTGATTTCAGTTGTTTCTCGGGAAGCTTCGCCAATTCAAGGGGTTTGAAAGAGAGGTTCTTGAGACCTTCTACGAGGTCGGCTCCGAGCTCTTGTGTGCTAGGTGCATGATCGGGATGGCGGAAGACTCGGATATTGGGATGGACCTCGAGGGCATGCTTGGTATGAACGGAGGCAACTGAAATGTGTTAGAAGCTCTGCGAAACCAGTTGGTGAAGGGTATAAGGGAAGCTTACGGGTGAGAATTTGCGATACCTCCTTGTAGACAATAACGTTAACTTTCACTCCCCTCTCAGCAGCAGCGATCAACATTCTATCGACTCGATATTGCTCATTCGCAGTAGGGGGTCTTCTCAAATACAGCTCTGAAATTTAGCAAAGGTTAGTGACAGCTCCCTTCACTCCAATATCACTTTAAGAATCCAACATACCAGGACTCAACCACCAATCCAAAATCCAGATACTTTCTCTCGCCTCCTCGAGAGCCACACTCACAGCCCACATATATCCGCATCCATCAACAAACCACTTAGCATTATTGTCATGTCGTGGTGGTGCAAAACTGTGGAATCGATTATCAGGCGCTGTGCCTGCTCCAGGGAACGATTGTTGCTGAGCCTGAGATTCCTGCACCTGTGACTCTTGTTGTTTCTGCTCATCATCTCCGTCGAAGACATCTTCGATCTTGTCTTTGATCTTTGAAGCTAAACTGTCGAGGAAAGACATCGTGAAAGTAGTATCGTAAAGCAAACGAGAAGATTGTTGAAGGGTGTGGGAAGTTCAAGCGGGGTAATAAACAAGGGTAGCGATAAGAAATATTGAGATGTGAATAATGACGCGAGCTTCAAGCCTCACAGAGGATGAATGGAGAGAAATATATGACACTGAATGTACGATTCACTGTGAATCAAAGGTGTTGCAAAGAAAGTGAAGCTCAGCTCTGCCTGTAAGACGCGGTTGCCCCTCATGAGCTGTGTGGAGCTGATGGTGCGACAGCTTGGCATCCTTTTGTTACCTTTCATTCAGGCCATTCCAGGGTTCCTGCGGTAGTAAAAGGAAATCCGGTGTTTAGTCCAGCCCCTGCACTGTGCTGTTGGGGAGAAGTTGGCAGGCCCTACAAGGGATGTAGTGAGGGGTCGAGGTGAGAAAAGCGGTGGAGTTGGTGGGGTGTTCAGCTGAAATAGAATGTGACCCACCAACTTGTTCAAGGGGGACCCGAAAAAGCCGAGTAGAATGTATCAATATAAATGTACTACCACACCAGTAAGCAATGCCACCCACAGGGCTGATGAAAACCATATCCTTTCCAGAATAATAAACAGTTATAAATTACATCGCGTAAATAAGCTGCGACAGCAAAATGTAAAATCCCCTAATTTTTCCGTAACCAACCCTCTCGACTCCCCATCATCCAAATCCCCAAACTCCCAATCCCTAGGTATCATATCATATCACATCTCCCTCCCAAAAAGAGAAAACTCCATTTCACCAACGCTAAAAGAACCCTCAAAAAGCAAGCGCGCCCCCCTCTAATTGTCCGGCATAGCAAAACACCGCTCAATACTATCCTTATTATTCCCCCACCAATGCGGCATCTTAATATAACTCCCCGCCCCAAAAGCTAAAAAGAGAATTAGGAGATTCAAATTAAACCCCGCATCGAAAGCCGCAGCCAGGATATAATTATATCGTGCCCACAACTCATAATGGTGTCGATACGCCCAGTACATGACCACAAATCCTCCGATGATACTAGATGTGGTTCCCGCTGTCATGTTACCCCACCAGGTGCTGAGTGTGCAGAAGAATATCGTGCTATTCCATAGGTTGAATTTCGCTCGGGGGAAGAAGCGATGGAGTGTAAATAACACAATCGGCGTCAAGGCGCCGACCACGAAGCCGTAGGGTATTACTTTATAGAGTTCGCCTTTGAAGAGACGGATAGGGCCCTTTTGATATGTTAGCGTGCAAATAACAGGTTTGAATAGAGGCATACCAATAATACATATTGACACCCAACGGTCAACGAAGATCTGAGACTCTGTCCTGTCCACTGCCTCGCAGGATCTACTAACTTTCCCGAAACATAGTCGAATTTTGTGTTCAGCACCCATCGGACAACACCATAATTTATTGGCACTCCAATCATCGAGCCGAAAACCTGAGAGAAAAATACCGCGCGTGGCGGGATATGCATGTAGTGTCCAATCTTTTGGTCCTGAAGCATAATCTGAGCACGATACCATGCATCACCAGCAATTGTACTATAAACAAACGCGCCCACTGGGTGCTTGTAACCGTCAACGGAGTTGACCATCAAGCCGTAAAGAAGTTCGTTAGTTGTTCCAATGGGCTGGTAGTAGTTAGTAGATGTTGCCGTTTTAGCTCACTTGAGGGGTGGAGCAACTCACAAGTTGGAAATTGGACATGGCGTATAACCAACCGAGAGGCTGAAAATTGTGTTAGAATTTCCGTACTTTTAACATGAACGATGCGTCAACATACCACAACGACGACAGCACCAGTACCCATAGCCACCAACACTGTCCACCAGGGTATATACAAATTTGTTCTTGACGCCACCGTCATAATGATGAGGAATGCTATTCCAATGAGGGCGATATACCAACTCAAAGGAACCTCTTTATAATTGCGTATTATTACGTTGAGCTGATCCGGGTACTGTTCGCTGATGCTTTTCTTGTTTCCATCGCTTGAGCGACGGTCCTTATACTTGAGCCAGGCAGATTTAATAGCCGGGTAACCAAATATCACCATCCATACCATGGCCGATGCATATGACGCAAAATCAAAAAACATGCCCCATCGAAGTTGTGTGCTCATGTAAAGAGGGCCTAGTTGAGAGTATGCTGTTTCGTTGAGGCTCGGTTTCGAAGTCATGATTTGGTCAATTGGGTATCTCGTCCCATTTACTGCAACCTGTTAGGTACATTTCTTTCGAAGGACGATGCTCACTTACCAGTATAAAGTCGATTTGACATTAGATTCATATTCCAGCCTCCTACACCGCGCCATTTCGCCAAAGGCAGCATAATCCAGCAGTTGACGACAAAAGCCACAAATACAATTACCTGAGTCCACCACGGAGTTAAGAACAAGCTGCCCATATCGCCAAAGGCACTGATATTGGACCAATCAAGAGAAAGGTTGAGAAATCCCAGTCCGCCCAATCCCCCACCTATAAAGTTCAAAGTTTTGTTATGGGGAGCGACCCAGCAGAGAATCGAAAGTGACTGCAAGAACGGAAACAAAAATTCAGGTAAGAACTGCCAAAGTGCCACACCACCAAGCACCAAGAAGAAAACTAACATTTGCCGTCTCGAGACAGGAGAAGGGGATTGGCGCTGTCGCTTTTGGGTTTCGAAGAGAGCGGTTTGACAAAGTCTACAGATAATTCATTAGCCTGGAAAATACGGTATCTTGGTTGTAGAAAGCTTACGCTTGATACCTGAAAACGTTAGCAAAAGGCCAACGTAGGCTAAATGGGAATTCATTACCATGGATATTGTGGATCATGGATCAAAAACTGCCGTGCAATTGCTGCATATCCATATCCTAATATGACCACCGCCCACATAAAAGAAAGGGCGACTCCAGCGTTAATCCGTGTACCGAAAAATAATTCGGCCATCGAAATGGGGACGAATGCCATGTTGTAAGTTGCACCGCTACTCGCTGAAATAGTGATCATGGTATGCTCTTTCGAACTGAATGGACCGGGATTAACATTGAAGCTCTTCTTTGTAAACGGTAACTTTATTTCCCAAGCTGGAAGATATCTAGCCATCCAGTCCCCAAGATAATTAGAGGCAATCTGGACGAAGAATATCGAGTACGGGGCGAAAGTTGTACGAAACTGATTGAGCTGAACCAGAAAAGCTCCCGGGGCGATGAATAGCAAAGTCAAAACAAAATACCGGAAGGTTATCACTGGAGTATTCGGATCATCGTCCAGGCTAATCACACGTCGGACCTGCCATGGTATATCGCGAAGTAGCGGATCATCGTCTGGTACCACCTCTTCGTCAACCTCTTCCCCCTTTTCATCAACAAAGGTTACAGTGATATCTTTTTCGCTCTTTGGATCCGGGGTAGGTATTCGTCCAGAACTTTCATCATCATCAAGCGTTGTTCGTTGCGAAACATTGGAGCTGGAACCAAGTTTAGTCGAATCCGACGACTGAATATCGTGGCTGTAAAGCCCACTCGGTCGTTCCTCTGAGGTTTCTGACATTGTTGTGACACAATCACCTCAACATCAGCGGGTGTGAGGCGATTTGGAGGGGTCGAGATCACCAACACAGGGCCAAAATTAGAAGTGAGATTTTGAAAGCATCGCGCTGTTGCGTACCACCACCTTTATTTGGCGTTCAGACTCAATAACCCGCGATTTTGTTAATTATGGCGTCTGCACATCAGGTCAGACAATATTGGCTCTGGGAACCTCTTGTCCACAACGGTCGCGCCCAGCTGGTGATGGAGCTGAACGTGCGCGGTCTCGGGAAGAGCCCGCCCATCGATTGATCCCTCGTGGCAATTCCAGCGAGTGAGAGATCGCTGATGAGCCCGCTTATTGTCTGGCCTTGCATCGAGGAGCTGTGCCGTGAAGATACAGGAAGAAGAAGAGAACTAGCAGGGGCAGTCACCCACTTTGGAAAACGAATGAACAAGGGGGTAACATGGGATGACAGGGAGATATAACAGGGAGAAGGCAGCCAGGCGTCTGTATCTAATTTTGATAGGAGCTTTTGCAAGACTTCAACATCATCAGTCCATTTTTGAAGAGCCCATAAAGGCTGTGCGTATCTAACTTGATAACGAAGCACAGGGGAGGCGGGGAAGAGCAGGGGCTTCACGTGCCGCCTCCCGTCATTCTTGGGTGGTATCACAACCATGTTCAAAATGAGAAAATTCAGCAGCAGGAAAGGCACAGTTCAACGCAATGAGCACTTGACAAGAAGGCATGAACCAACGTGATTGCTAGGGGGTATTTGGGGAGAAGAGCCAGAGGAAAATGAAGATATTCCGTGACCGGGTAGGTTGTTACCGAAGACTCGATAAATCCCTCCAATTCTAAGCACGCAGCTTGACAAACCCTCATTTCTTGGGCTCCAATCCATTCAAGGACACCCAGTCTTCCAATATCACATCCTCAATTCCGTGCAACAATGGATCCGACGAAGTGGTTGACCGAGAAAGTGGGCATAGCTGTCATCAGCCCCTTTTAGCCAATAATACGTCGAGCCTCGAATCAGCTCCCCAGCTTTCCCCTCCTCGACCCCCGTTCGAGTACGGGATGAAAAATGATGGTGGTCAAATTCATCCGTCGGTTCTGGCCCGCTTGTTATCCTCGGAATCTGTCTCGCCATGGCCATTGATGCCATTGCCATCAACCTCATCCCGTGGTCGCACTCGACCGGCGCCCTCTCCTAAAGTTGGCCCATTTTCTTCTTCACCTATCCAATTCCCATCCGCATCAAAATATTCTGATACGTTTTCGGCCGTAATCCAGCCACCGCTTCCAGGAAAAGGCGGCGGGAGCCCACCATCAGCCGCGCCTCTCTGCACACCTGGCAGCCCAGTGATACCCTCGTACCCAATATTGCCTTCGAATACTATCCGACTGTCACCATCACCCTCGCCCATCTCTTCGTCGTCTTGAAAACCGGGATCTGGGTGCAGATTTGAACAGTTTGAAACAGCCTCAAAGAGGGATTGTATGGCTGGGGTACCAGACTCCGAAGCTGAAGGTGGAGGAATCAACGTGAGTTCTATTATGTCTATATCTTCGTCCTCGCCCATGGCGGCACCTGGTTCAGACAATTCCAGTTGCATGTAAAGGCCTTGAATCTGTTGTCCGGCATTTGAGGGGTCGTCTAAACGCTGTATGGCGTGTAAGGATATGTTCGGGTACGGGATGGCAAAGCCAGTCGAAGCGGCTAGATTGAACAAGGTCAGGCTTCTGTGGTCGTAAATTATCAGCGGACGCCTCCCGAGTGGACGATAAAGGAACTGAATGCGACGTACTCTGAGCTTGCAAATACGTCTATCGATTCCACGGCCATGTCGTTAGCAGAGGCTCCGGTTTCTGCTTCAGTGTTCAACGAAGCATTCCCATTGCCATTGCTCCCCTCTTCCTGAGCAAAAATAGGCAGCTTGGAAACCAACTTCTTTTGTGCCACAGCACGAGCGCCCGTTGCATGGTAATGTAGGACGGGCTTTGCGCCAAAAAAGGTCGCGGGCGTTTGGGTCTGGTGGTCGGCGAGAGAAGTGAAGCTATCGAGAGCCGGCGGAGAATGAATCGTACTGGGAGGCATGATTGCGGCAGAGAAGAGGTTGTCGGTATAATTGAGAATTGAAGAGAAAACTCGAGGCTGTGATGAAGTTGTTGAGCCTTGAATTCCCTTCGCAAGGCTGTACCAAGACCCCGTCGCTTTGAGCTTGGTTGCCCCACTCCTCACCCCAAAGAGGGTTAGCGCAGTATATGGTCCGGACTTAAAACCGCTTCAAAAAACAAGTTGATCATCCCATTTCTTCTCCTACGAGTTTTGAATACTACACTTCTCCTCGCACGTACACATTGGCAATCAAACTTGCATATGCAAGAAAGGTCACGATCAGGCAGACACACCTTCCCTCTTTCCTTGCCGTATTCTCTCCGCTTTTCTTTTCCAACATTTCTCTGCGTTCTTGCTTGTTATTGTCATTCGTATTCTCCGTCTTTTGCTTTATTCAACAGCTTTGCTCTGTAGGTAGTAGTAAGGAAGACTCCTATGCCAATATGGATGGTGTGAGCGCGGCGGCGAGCTTCTTAGCTTTGGTGGATGTGACCGCCAAACTTGCCAAACTCCTCAAAGAGTATTGCGATGTTGTCCGCAACGCCAGTGAGGATATCCGTAAGTTATACGAATCAGTTCAAGGCTTCAAGTCCATTTTGGAGGCCATCCAAGACCTCAAGCGCGGCTCTGAGCGTTTCAGCAATGCCTCTGGGCCTCTCAGACAGGCCGATGAGGAGCTCAATCACCTATTAAAGAGGCTAGTTGTTCTTCCTCAGGACCAGCGCAAACGCGATAAGATTTTGCAATCACTCAGATGGCCGTTTGAAAAGAAGGACGTGAAAAAGGCGATGGTTACCATCGAAAGGGCTAAATCTAGCCTGAACCTGGAAATTGGAATTGAGCGCTTGTAAGCCTGCAACATCTCATATATTACCAACGAAAAGAAAAGACTATGACATGGCATGAACGAGTTCATTGATTTTCGGTAGATATTTTGTGTCAGAACAACATGACATTTCTTTTGAAATGACGGACGAGATCATCTCAGGCAAAGAAGAAGAATCGAGGCTTGAAAAGAGGCGAGGAATCATTAAATGGCTTTCGAATGGCCCGAATCCTTCCCAAGAACATAATGTCGCCCGACAAAATCATGAAAAGTCCACTGGGTCGTGGCTCGTCAATGGGGAATCCTTGAAGCACTGGCTTGTGGATCCAAACTCGTGTTTTTGGCTAAACGGTGGCGGTGAGCACTTTCAATTATTATCCTCCATTCTTCAATGACTTATGGCTTCCTGGGTGCCTAGTATTGTACGACAGCTGAGGCCGGTAAATTACTGCCGTGGTAAGCAACAATTTTCGCCTGTAGCATGGTGGGATTAACGGTTACATAGCTCTACCGTTATCGACCACATCCAAGAGCTTTACAACCAAAATACAGCATCCCTTGTTACTTACTGGTACTTTAATTTCGCGAATCTGGAAAAGCAAAATCTTCAAAACTATCTTTGTTGGATTTTGGGTGATATATTCAGCAATTTGGAAGATACTGAGGACATTCCGATCCCTATTCATTTACAATATGAACGGTCCAATCGTGGTCAGCAGCAACCAACCATTGAAGGCCTCATGGAAATGCTCAAAACACTTGTGGTGGGTTTCGACAATATTTATATCGTCTTGGATGGTCTTGACGAATGTCCAACGTCTGCTGATGGCGGAGGTAGAGACACCCTTCTGCAATTAATACAGGAGATTCGAGGGTGGCAGAGCAAGTCGTTGCATCTTTTCATGACGAGTAGGAGAGAAATTGACATCACAGAGCCTTTCGTGGCCCCCACAAAAGCCTGGGCACGTTGATTACTGTTCATGCCGAGAGTGTTGAGGTCCAAAAGATATATAGAAGTATCTACGCCGCCGGCTTCAAGAGAAGGTATTTAACAAGTGGAGCAAGGATTTAAAGCAAAATATTTCCAATACCCTTGCCTCTCGCGCATGTGGAATGTGAGTAAAGCCAATCGTTGAAATCTCTTTGCTTATCAAAGCAGGTTCCGACTCGTCGCTCTGCAGTCTGAATACCTCAGCACTCTCCGGGCCCCATCGAAAATTAAGTCAGAGCTTCACACTCTTCCGAGAACTTTAGATAGCTTTTATACTCGGATTCTTCTTGGAATTGAGGATTCGGACAACGCATTTGCTCGTCGAGCCTTGCAGTGGCTAGAGACATCGGCCCGACCCCTTTTCCTAACGGAACTCGTCGAAGCTGTGATTGTTCAGCCAGATAAGGTACCATGTCTGGATCCTGACGACCGCTTCTTAGATCAAAACGATATTCTCAGGATATTGCCCGCTGGCCTTGTGCAGCTGACTGAGATATCGGAGGGTACTTTAGTTCAATTTGCGCACTTCCTCCGTCAGGGAATATATAACATCTTCACGCCTTGCGGAAAATTCTCAAGTTTCGAATTACAGAGTTTTCCCAGTTCCTACACACAGAATTGTTGCACAGGCATGTTTCGCTTACCTCTTGTGGGTAGGATCTCAAGAGCCTGCCATCACAGCAAAATTTTACACAGATTTCCCGTTGTTTGTGTACGCTGCAAACTGCTGGCCTCATCACGTCTCAGTCTTAGAACAGGTTCGAAAATTAGAGGAAGCTGTAATTCACCTCGCGTCGCAGTTCTTATGTTATGGAACTAGAGCCTGGGAAATGTGGACCCGCGTCGGCTTTAATGACAACCTCTATACAGAAAATAAACATCGCAAGGTGGGAAATGAAGAGCATATTCAGACACTGACTATTTCGAAGTTACATTCGGATTCAGAGACTGATGTCCATCCAGTAACCTGGGTTTCCGCACTAGGACTCCCAAGTTTATTACTCCCCCTTTTCGGACTAAACAACAACTTGAACGAACTTCCCGTCACCAAAACCTTGGAACTCCCCTTCATGCGGCTGTTTTGTTCAAACATGTTGAAATTGTTAGCTTATTACTGTCAGGAGGCGCTGACCCAGACAGAATGGGAGGCTGCTATACGATTCCATTAATCGCATCGTCCTTCAATGATACTGCAGCAATCACTCAACTGCTCTTGGAACACAACGCTACAACGGAGATAGGGAAAAAAGAGAAATGGAAAGCCAACGCCTTGATTGCTGCCTCGCGTTACGGCTATCTCGATATTGTACAATTACTAGTTGATAAGGTCGCGGACACTAATTTAGTGACGGATGATAGCAAGTCTGTTTTGCTAGAAGCATGTTCGGACGACAAGATAGATATTACGCGTCTATTACTCCGAGCTGGAACCCAACCAAATGCTATGAAGGTACTTCAAGCTGCCGCTTTTCAAAGTGCCATAAATACAGTACATTTATTACTTCAAGAGTGCGCAGATCCCAATGCTCGGGGTGGATTCCATGGACGCCCTCTATTTGGTGCCATCCGAAACATAGATATTATGCGGCTATTGCTACAGGCTGAGGCTGATGCCAACGCCGTGGATGTAGATCTTGAAGGTTCACTCCGCAAGGCGTCCAGTTGGGGGGGTCTGGAAATGGTAAGGTTGTTACTTTAATATGGTGCAGATATCAATTTACAAGAGGGGGATGTTGGGTCTCCACTTCAAGCTGCTTCTTACAATGGCTGGTACGATATAGTTCGTCTCTTTATTCGGGCAGGCGCGATATAAACTCAATAGGAGGAATATATGGAACTGCATTACAAGCTGCTGCTTTCCAAGAGTGGATTGATGTGGTCGGGCTTTTACTTGCAGCGAGCGCGGATGTCAATATCCAGGCGGGCAGACATGGGACCACACTAAAAGCAGCTTCTGACGAAGTAAGAAGTCTCTTGCTGCCAGCTTGTACCGATGATGACATTTGTGGGTGCTCTCCACTCAAAAGTTGACTCACCTCCAAGTATTAAAAACTCATTATTAGACAAGGGGGCAGGTGAAAGTTCAGACAAAGGCCGAGAGATGCACATTAGTGGCCCTGAACCTTAGAACACAATTCTCTCCTCAAAGAAGAAAATACCATTGAAGTGTGCTGCAGATAAGATTGACATATTACACAGATGATCTCGTTGCAAAGTCAGTGTCAAAAGTGCAAGGCCCGAAGATGAATCTAGTATCTTTTAGAGGATAGTAAGTGTATTGCGTGATCCTGGGGGTAATATCTGGGCGAAGGTAGCACAGCCAATTTTATATTCTTGGGTCCCCGTAAATCTTTTGTGCAACAAGAAGAAATATTGCTTGGAAGGGTTGTCGATTGCGCACTTCTGCTTAACAATCGCTACATGGCTCTACTGAAAAGCCCGCCCGTTTCTTGCACCTTCTCTACAAGATGTATACATTTGACCGCTCGCTTCAAGGGGCCACCAGGGGTTGCAAGAATTCGTGACTGTAGCCCCGTCGTGCTTTCTCTTCTACAATTGTCCTAAAGATTCTAGGAGAATGAAGTTAATACAAATATAATTGTTCTAGTCATTTAGAGCAATTGACTTGATTTTCTGAGTTTTAGTCGAACAATCAAGGATGTAGAGTAGAGGGATTTTACTCTTGGTCAGTCACGAATTCCTACACCCCTAGGTGGGGAGGGGTTAAGAAATTAAAAAGTAACTGTTTTACCACCTAAACAAATACCCCCTAAAAATAAGGGTATTCCAATTATAGAAGAGAGGAAATTTTAGTTAGTCATTATTTACTACTACACTATTCTTGCTATATTACATTACCTGTATTTTAGTGAAACGAAGCTGGTTTGTTAAGATAATAATCTTTAATATAGAGTCTGGAATTCTTTGCCGGTTCCTTCTATTATTCTCCTCCCTTTAATAACACTACTAGTACTACTAATATACTGACACACAAGTATCTCAGGCAGATGAGCCGTAGTACGAAGGCTTCGAAGCTACCCCGAGATAAGGCTAGGAAGAAAGCTAAAGAGACTCTAAGATATTAATCGTAATTGTATTAGAAGACGTTAGTATAAAATAGTAGTGAATAATAGCACGAACTCGAGACTTGAGACTCAGGAAGTAAGAAGAGTAATAAATAAGTAGAAACGAAGTGAGTTTCTAACTAAATTGTCCTTATTTTATATAACTAGAATACTCTATTTTTGTCTAAATTTAAAAGGTATTTAGTTAGGTAGTATTTTAGGTATTTACAATTATTTAGGTAGCAAAAGTGTTAATTACTGATAATTCTATCATAGGTCCTTGCTGAAACCCTTTGAGCGATTTGAATTTTCAAACATCAGAGTACTACTTTCAAGTTCTTCCTAATCGAATTCCTGGTTTCCCCAAAAGTGGGCGTGAGTCAAAAGTGATGTGTTTGCATGTTATATAAAAGCGCAGAGTGCGGATTATCAACGCCATAAATACAGAAAACTCCAAAGCCATAGTATTTCCAAGCCTTTATGAAATTTCTATCTCGTCAAGAGTGACCTCACCGTTTTCCCATATATCAATCGCTTCTCCATGTAACAGATCATAGATGTTACAATCACCGACAATCCGATAGCGCCCTGGAGTTTCTGCGAGTCGAAGAACATAGGGAACTTGGCCACCAAGAAACACGCAAATTATGTCTCCTTTCCTCAACATTCTCGATCCTAATCCAAATCTTCCGTTGTCGGTGTAGAAGAGTGACCGACCGAAAGTTCGCTCTTTGACTAAATCGGCATAGCGTTCCCAATCCGAAGTGTCCCATTGGCCGACGCTCTCATAAAGTCCTGAAAATCTATCTGTCCAACGAGAAACGATCACAGAAGAAACAGTGCTTTCCGTGCCGAGCCTCTTCCAAAATTCAAGAGCTTTTGACAGCCACATAGTCTCTAGTTCAATAGGACAAGATCCCATAGTCAAGAGGAACACCTTAAATCGTTCCTGGATAGTCTCAAAAGAAGAAGCGAGGGGCCACTTCGAACATTCTTGGTCCCAAAGATTCACAAAATAGCCAAATGCCTCTTCCTTCTCTGACTCTATGTCTCTGGGTATTTGAGAAATTTCAGCCACTTGATCTATAACTAACCCAGCTAGGCGAAGGATTCTGGAACCGGGAAGAATAGAGATGCGTGCGGTATATGATTTGCTTGCCGTAAAATAATCACTTTGGACAAAGAGTGACCGGGGAGCATTTTCTGAGAACGAAAGTGCCCACGATGGATACTCGAGTTCGGAGGCCATAGGATCATCGTCTGAAAAGGATAAAGATAAGATATCGACACATTTTGTTTTTTGCATCCACTCCAATGCAAAAGTTCGAAAGCAGATGTCAATCGAAGCTTCATAGTTGACTTCGAATGGCCCAAATCTTCGAGCACTTGGGTGCGAAATCAAGGAGTAAATTCTATCACGTGGATTGCCACATTTCCTATCTTTAGCTTTGCTCAAGGCGAACACGAAGCTGATTTCGGGAAGGAAGCCATCATAGAAGGCATGGAAAGTCGTAGCAATTCGGTCTCTCGTCGCTTGAAGATCCCATTTCTGGGAGAGTGAAGGAGCGTCATAGCACAAAAAGGGATCAAGTGTCGCCAGTTTGAGCCACTGGATTTCTGCAACCGAGTCACCTGCCCCGGCAAGAATGGTCGTGTTATTGCCTGTGCCAAGTCCTATCTCCTGATAGATCCACATTCGCTCAAAGTATTCGTTCTTCAGAAGTCCCTTCAGAAAACCCCAATCGCGTACGTCCAGCTCACGCAAATCTTGAGTGGTCAACTTCGCAAGCTTATAATCCCGATAATATCGTTTCGGCTCATCGTTCAAATATCCACCTTTTGATTCTTTTATTTTCCGGTAAACCTTTTCGAAAAACGCAAATGCCGTCAACGGCCAGTCTTCCTGATACTCTCCTAACCAAACCAACAATCTGGCGGCCCTTTTATATATCTCAAACATAAGTATGACTTGACATCCCTGCTCCTTCACATCTTTCTGATTTATACAAATAGCATCTGCCCACACGATCTTGACATCGTCATCCTTCACGTATTGCCCATGTGATGAGTCTTCTCGCTTCGCTCGTGGGGGTGGTCGTATGGGTGATCGTATACGTCGAAGGCAATCGGCTAGGTTCGTCGTGACTTTCACCGTCTCGTCTCCACAGACGACTTCCTCTGTCTTGGTAGGATCACCCCATCGATAGGAGATGGCTTCGTACGGCGGGGCTTTTTCTAGAGTTACATTTCTCAACTTGCATCGTATGCGAGCATGGAAATCCCCTGGAAACAACTCCAGGATTCTTATTGTCCGAGGTGTTTCAAGCGGTGTGTATGTTTGGGGGGCTCCCGTTGAACTCAGTTCGCCCATGGTAGTCTTCGTCGTTCTAAGAATTCCACAAGTTATTGCCGAAGGCAAGAATATGCTGCGAACGAATCAAAATACAAGCTAGCGCAATCTCGAGGACGTATTCATTGTAGAGACGGTGACTGATATCCTCTGAAGAATTGGTGAGTTGGCTAAAGCGCTAGATTTCAGCTGGGTTAGGTCTTACTTGTTGTATTGGCATATTCCGTTGTCTCAAACTCAGCTACGTATGATTGGTTGTTCGCTTAGACCCCTTTGTTCTGGGAACCTGAGGCTTGTCACGAGACCAACCGAGTCTAGACAAGCTCGCGGTGGACATTAAAAGCAACAGTAAATTCTAACTTCAATTACCCAATACTTTAGGACAATGAAACTTCATTGTTCCAAACACCTAGTTCAATAGTTTAAATTGTTCTAGGTTTTTAGAATAATTTAGATCACCCTAAAAAGCTGGAAGAACGAGAACTGGGTAGGCAGGAAGGTGCGTACCTGATGTATTTACTGGCACTTTTAATATCTATCGCGAGACAAGAAAGGCCAGGGAGAGAATAATAATTTCCCCATACATATCTTTGACTTTCACAAGCTTCTCCCAACAGGCCTCACTCTCATCCTCCCTCTCAAAAGACACCACCCCCAAATCCCCAACACAAGCCCCACATTGAAAAAATCAAACACTAAAGCACCACCAAAAATAACAGCATAAAAAGTCCAAGCCTTGGTCTCTTCGAATTTCTTAACTGTCATAACGATAGCCCATGGAAGCATCCATAGGAAATTTGACCCTAGAGCTTGGTAAAGGTACCAACGTGGGACTGTGGCGAGAAGGATGGCTGAGAATTGGAAGCAGATTGCGTAGAAGATGTAGCACCAATCTATGTTCTGGTTTGTGTCAGAATTTGTGATATGGATATGCAGACGTGATGAGATACGAAGGGGGGGGGTGGAAGGTGGGTAGGGAAATGGGGTCGGGGAAGGGGGTAAGCAAAAGGATAACGAACTCGCCACATTTTTTGGTTTATGATTGCGACCTCTTCAGAATCCGAGAGGTAGTATGCGAACCCTTTCATTCCCCACAATGAGAGGAATATGCAAATCGGGACTTCGATCAGCAACGAGACAAGTGCTGAATTTATTGCTGGACGTCCGATGGCTACAAATTCATCAACCAGATATTTCACGCAGGAGCAAGTTTAACATACCTCTCAAGTCCTTCCAACTAGCAACTGGTCTTCTATTCCCAGCTCCAGCTCGAGCGTGCCAAGAACTCCATTCATGGCCCACGAACGTCAATGTCGAAGCTTGAAGTGCTTGCACTGGAACCATTATCAATCCCCAACGAATGGTATTGAACACTCCCCATGCAGTGGCATAAGTTTTCCCCATACCAATAATCACTCCAACGACCCAGAGATAAAGTGCATTCCGAATGGTAGATTCCGAGAACGTCCAAATTGCCGGACGAACCAGGACTTTCAACGCAGGGATCGAAGGTCTGATTCTTTCTTCCAAACCTTGGTCTTTGAGTTCCCTGCGCATTCTTCGGGTGAGGAGGTAGAAGTAAGCGAGACCTGAGAGGGCAGAGAGAAAATCACATGCGAATCTGATCCCAGCTTGCATATGAATATTTGGTGTGAAGTTTCCAACGTGAAATTTCGAGATGACGAGCAGATCGAGGATGATGTTGAGTAGAAACCCGACGGAGCTAATGATCAATGGGACATCAGGCTGATCCAAAGCCCTCGTGCAAGAGGAAACAGCAACTTGGATGGCCGAAGACAGAGCTACTGGTGCGGAGATGCGGACATAAGTCAAACTCGCTTTTCTCACTTCAACCGGAACAAATGATGCTGCAAAGGAATCGGCAGCACCAATGAGGATAATTGTCATCAGAGTACCGAGGATTATTTGGGTGACTATGACGGTGTATGAAAGACTGAGACGAGATGCCAAGGTTCGCGTTGCGTTGTCGCCTATGATGAGCCACGCAGTTCGAGGGATCCCTTCGTTGAGAACCTCTGCTATGGTAGAGATGTAAGTGTATACATCAGTCGTGGCAACAAGATTTGAGTCTATGTTTGCGACCCAGAGTTTGCTGAGGGTGGAATAGAGTGCCGGGAGAAGAAAGGCGAGGAAGTTCCAACTCAGAGAACCCCAATACCTGCAATTTTGTCAGCTATCCTTCAATTTTGAAGCCGACGGGCCGTGAGAAAACCAACGTCCTACGACTCGCTACGACGCGAGTCCGAAGTGTCCTATGTGCTTCGTCTTCCTCGTTATCATTCACGATAGCTTTTCTTGAGTCTGGATCCGAAGTCGCCATTCTCTGGTACTGACCCCGATGTGCGGTGCTTGGGCTTCCTCTGAACATCTTTGCGGGGGCCACGTTCATACAAATAGAGAATTTTGAAATGCAGGATTGTCCCGTGTTGCAGCCAACAGTGCCAGGCAGGTTTGGTAGAATCTGGTTTGTCCTGGCGGTAACGGGCTTGGTTTGTTGTCCTCGTTTGGCCTTGTGCAGAAATGGAGTTTGTCGTGGTGGTGTTGTGATTGCGTTTCATTGACCAATGGGGATGGTGCCAATTGGTGTGGATGGCGGGTGTGACGTTAGTAGCAAGGGATAGCGCGGGGAGGCGTATTCACCTACAAGGGTTGAGGGAAGCCTATACAAGCGAAATCATGAAAAGTGGAATATTTGTGACTTGGTCTTCTTATCTACAGAGTTAAGTATTACAAGAAATAGTGTTTTGAAGTAAAAGAAGTACGTTTCCGGATCACAAATGTCAGGATGATTCGCCTATCTTAACCCTTGGGTGAATGGTATAATTTGGAAACCGATTGGGGCGCAAAGATCTAGATGAAGCCACTGTTGTTCTTAAGAAGTTGCCTAGAAAAGCCTCTAAAATTGTCTAAGAACAGGAATCCGAAACCTCCTCGTCCCCGAAAGAAACCAATCAAGAAAAGCCCCCAAAATAACAGCTCCCACCAAAGGTCCGGCATAATTCATCGTCGATCCATCAACCGGCAACATAGTCGGAAATGGCATCCAAATAACGACGAAAACAAGATACAACATAGCACCCAAATTAACAAAAGGACCAGCTCTTCCCAGACTAAACGGACCCCAAGGAATGGGCTGCGTGCGCGCCTTCGAAATCCGACGAATAAAGAGGAAGAAAATCGGAAAAAAGTAAGATATATAAAGCGCAATAGCAGGAAGCGAGATAAGTGCGTTGAAAGCTGTGCTGGAACCGATGTTTACCAATGCAAGAATACAGATGCAAGTCGCGATTAGGATGAGAGCATTCAATGGCATCTTTAGAGTCGGGTGTATATACTTGAAAGTTGTCGAAAATGGCAGTCCATTGTCCCGTGCGAAAGCCCACAGTAAGCGACTTACCGACGCGAAGACATTGAAGAAGCCGATGAAGATTATGAATGCTAGCATGAAGACGAAAAGGTTAGTGGCGGATTTGGAACCCGTTGCCTGGTAGTAAAGTTCAATTATTGGAAGCATGGTTGGGGTTGAGGATATTCTTTCGACGTCGCCTATTGTGAAGAGGAGAGTAATCATGTAGGTAAATTGCATAATTGCGTTCATGAGTACGGAGGCAATCATAGAGCGGGGGACGCGGATACGGGCGAGTTTCACTTCGTCGGACATGTGGAGAACTCCATCGAACCCTGTAAAGAAAATTGTTAATTGATCTTGCAAGATTTTTGCCTTTTTTTCAGAAGGGAAAGGAACTTGAAAATGTCTTGCCTGTCAACGGATAGGTTACGGTCAACAAACCAATTCCCCAAGCGACAGCTGGATTCTCCCAGCCGCTAACATCATGTGTCAAGGTCGAGAAAACATAGTACGCCGAGCTTCGATCCGCAAGTGCTAGTAAGGTGACGATAGAAACGACAAAGAACACGATATGACATATCGCACCAACAGCTTCGAGAGGATACAGCAGTCTTTTGAACCAGAAGTTGGCCAAGAACGGGAAAATAGTAATGGCCCACATGAGTAAAGTGATATGCCATCGCTCCGGTACATAGTCCGGATTATTGAAAATCGCCATTCCAACAATAACATTGGAAACAAGGGCTGGGTTAGAGGTGCAGGAGCAGATCCAAGCAAAGACGGTGATCCATCCTTGCATTAGTCCGAAAAAATGATTCCATCCCGGAGCGAAAGTGGCTGACCAGCGGTATTGTGCTCCAACAGTCGGGTCACTGTGTCGTATTAATCATCTGTTCTATTCGAGGAAGGTGGACAGAAAAAATACATTGAAGCCATCTCTGCCAGCGATAGAGCAACGAGAGTTGTACCAATCCCAGCAAATAAACTGCCATACACCATCGATGCAGGTCCGCCATTGCTAAGTGAAAACTGGAAAGTGACTGCAGCTGCCTCCCACGAACACTGCAAGATGAAACCGAAATTTATTGCTGAGAGGAAATTGATGTATCTCTAGGGCAGAGGTTAGCAATAAACAAGACCAGTTTTGAACAGCAATATACCTCAAGCGTCCCCCCAGATTCTTGTTGTTCGCTCTTGGCTTTCTCATCATCGCGAGCTTCACGGGCGGCAATCTCGTCGATCTCGCCAATCCGGGGAGCCATCTCAATACCCTTTTCTTCCGCCATGTTCCTTGATCCTCCCAAACAATTGCTCCATCATTCTACCGCACGATACTCCTTTAATATTCACATCCAAAGTCCTCAACAAAGGTGGGGAAAACCTCTCCGTATCTGATGACGTGACCGAGTAGATACGCAAGGTAACATTCAACTAATTTCTTCAGCAAGAAGTATTGGACAACGAGTTCTAAGATACGTTCCTACTGGCTGGCCAAGTCTCTGGTGTGCATTAAAGCATCGGTTACCAATAGCAAAGACCATCACTGGCTAGGGTATGCAGATTCCACGTGATTTGCTCCTTTAACCAACCTATGATCAGACTTTTAATTATTTCTCCTTTAGTAATAGACTCCTAGAGCTTCTTACGAACTGACGAATAGTAATTCACTAAATATACTACATATATAAGCGAGATCTAAAAGGGGAAGCGGGACAGGGAGGTACCAAAAAGTGATCTTCTACTATTAGTAGGTTACCTACTAATAGCTCGAACGAAACGCGCCGTCAATTGGCAGGTCACCTACGAGTAGCCTCAATTTAACATATCCAACAATTGTCACTCTTCATTTTCAACTGTGGCTATCCCCAGATTAAGAATTTTGATCAACTCAGGTCTCGCTAAAAACCTATCCTAGAGGCGGTTAATAACAGTCAACCTAAAACACATCAAAAGAAGAGCCCGCACAACTCGGAGGAGCAGACAATACTCTCACACACCTACTTCACTTGAAATAATTCAAGAGTAAGTTATAATTATTAACCGAGAAGGTTCAGAAGAATGAGAAACTTAGTTCCTTAGTTCTCCGAGATCCTCTGAAACAATATGTACAAAAATAGTCACGCAATAAGACAGATGAATACCGCAGAGTAATAATTAACCGTCTATCATTCATCAATAAGACAATTGCCTTCTCCCTCTTTCCCCTCTCCCGCTTACAACTTCCCACCTATTGCTGTAAAATTCTAGATTGAGCAGGGTATTCCCCTATACTACATTATGGTAACATCCCTAGCGTACATTTTCATTCCTCCTCTGCATCCTCATCAAAAGACTTCAAAGCATCCTCTGCCTTCTTTACCAATGCTTTTGCATTTTCCAACTCGGGATCAATAACAGTAACCGGCTCACCCGAAGCTTTCAGTACACCGCCAATAACGCCCTCCACTCCTCTCACGGCTTTTCTCCCTTCTTCCCTCACCTCACCCTCCCAGAATTTTCGGGCTGCCTCCCATTTCCCTTGCATCCTTCTCAATGCCCATACAACACCTAGAGCTGTGACAGCACCCGCTTCATAAAGAGAAGTAGACATGCTCGAAACATAAGTCAAACCACCAACAGCAGAAAACAACGAAGAAGTAGTAAGAGTCTGCAGCACAAGTTTCTGCGCAAGAGCCTGCAACGCCGGTACCGTCTCCCCATCAAGATACCTCCTCGTACTAGGAATATGCAGCGGCCAATTCTGATTCTTCAATCCCCTTTCTCCATCCTCCGGCAAGACAAGATCTTTCATCCTCGGAACCGCAGGTTCAGCACCTAATTTCGCTTCCGCGAGTTCCTCTTCTTTTAGAGGTTTATAAGCCCAATGTTTAACATTTGGATCGGGGGTGTTTTTGAAAACACCAGCTTCTTCGATGCGGCCGGCGAGGAAAATGGCTTCTTTTTCTGCTTCGACAAGGAAGCGACGGGCGAGGATGGAGCTGGCTATCATGGAGACGTCATCTACTCTCCAGAATAACTTCCACCATCCGAGTTTGCGCCATTTGTGGCCGTTGAAAGCGATGTCGAGATGATCTCGGAGTTCTGTGTGTGCATCTTCTGCCCATTTTGAAAGATTTGATTTCAAGGAATCTAGTTGTGAACTAGAAATTCTGGAGTTGAGAGCTGCGCTCAATTGACGAGCTTGCTCTGCCTGGATGGCCACGTTGGTGGACTCCAATAAAGATTTGACTAGCTTTTGAACGGGTTTCTTCATCGTTCCTTCTGTTGCGGAGGATCCCGATTTCAACCATTCCAGAATCTCGGGGATTCCACTTGCGAACCAGCTATGCTCGTAATCCAAGGCATTGTTTACACTCTGTCGGAAGGAAGAGAGTGCCGTATTCCCCAAATCGACATTGATAATTTGAAATGGCAGAGAAGTCAGGTCATCGTTTTCTCCAACACGAACATCCACAGCTGAGCCAATGATGTCTGTCTCCGTCGTGAGGTGACTTGCGATGAGTGACGAAGCTCCAACAAGGCCCTGGGAAACAATTAATGACTTATGCACTGGCGTGGTAATGGGCGTATATCGCCCCGATCCCGAAGTGGGTATCTCCATCGTTGGGACCAACAGCGTTTGGTCCAAATTCCCATCTTCTCTTGCTCCAAATGTGCTTTGCTGGAGGCCTGTCTCTAGAACTAAGATTTCTAGTTTATGGCCATTGAGCGTGGGCGAAGATATATGCAATTCCCGGACCATTCGACTGCTATAAACCGGGTCTTCCCCCTCATGTCCAACTCGCAATAACAATGGTCGATTTCCTGGTTGCTCGTCAAGTAGTATCCGTTCCCACTCTTCTTCCGCCTTCAAGGGGTCTGCTAGAAGTAACCTGACAAGCTGCTTTGCCTTTTTTAAAGAATCCCCGCCATCTGCCAGTCCTAGTATAGCAATTCGTATCGTCTCGTTCCCCGCAGGTTGTTCCAATCCCCGCAGAGCCAGCTGCAATCTCGAAATATTAACGTAATTAGCGGCATGTTTCTGCAGCTCATTCAAAGCATCTCGGAGCTCAGTTGGTGGCGAAACTTGAACTCGAATTTTAGAAGGCTCGGTATTTGTTGCTGATGTCACATTGGATTGTTGACGTCGATTCTGCCGGAGCTGTGGCCGTCGAGGTGTTGAGGTTGGTCGTCGTGAAGAATTCCTTGCAAAGGTGCAGACCGGACATATTTGCGGTGGCTTGACTCCAATTGAGGGTTTTGATAGTTTGGAAAGTCCAAGACGAACGCGTGTTATACGTGGAGGCATCCTGTTGATAATGCTCAAGGAGCAAAATGTTGAACCGGAAGGAAGCTCGCGAGGTTGAGCTTGGTGTCGATGCCTCGCACGCAAGGCTGCCATTTGAGGGATGCAACAGCCCCGCAGACGAGGCTATCACTGCATGTACATACACTGTAAGCACTTAGCCACAGCATGGAATCTCGATTGTAAATTGATATATCATATTTTTGTAATTCTTGTAAGTTTACTTATTAAGTCCCAGTCCCCCAAAAGCTCGATCAAGTTCATCACCCTGCCCTTCCCCAGTTGGTACTGCTACTGGCGTATGCTGCAACCCAGTAGCTTCTGCTTTTGATACGTCGATATCCATCAGATTCGATTGATTGAAACCTTGACCAGCAGAGGAACTTGAGTCGCTCTTCTTCTCTGGTTCCAGTATCCGGGCGTCACTATCCAGCCATCCCGGAGCCACCCTCCGCTTTTCTGCTAGTTCTCGCGCTGCAATTGCATCGTCCCATGCTTTCAACTCTTTGTCGGCGTTTTCTTGCATCTTTTGGATGTATGCCTTCAAGTCATTACAGGATTTCACGATATCGTCTGGATGCGCCGCGTGCCCCGAGTTGGAAACAACGTATTTGGATTTCTCTTCTGACGGCGAGGGAACTCCGGTCGATGACGGGGGTAATGTTGAAGGTAGCGTCTTGTATGTATATGGAAGGGTTGTGGCAGAAGGGAGAGATACAAAGGGCGACACGGTCAAGGGGACCTGCGCCAGCAATGGATGGGGGCCTGTCTCGCGGTCAGTATGAATGGCTTCTTAAACAGAGGGTTGGGAGAGGTTAAGTACGGTTATCGTGCATGTTGCAGTGATAGTGGATCTGTTGGTAGATATTAATTGGGCGATGGTTGTAGTTGGTATACCAACAATCACTGAAGGATCAAGCTTGCAGGCCAACTATGAGGCTCTGCTCTGGTCTGCCCTGGAATCGCGTGGTGGGCTGTACTGTACTTTTGCCAGAGGGCTGTGTCTAGATGCGATGCAATTGGACCCCGTGGCCCTTGAACCGACCTTACGACTCCGTAATAGGGAGCTTGCCGGTGCGAAGCGCGTGAGACGATTTCCTCTTGTTGCACAGAAAAAGTGAAGCTATTCCGACTTTCAATTGTGGTCGAGGGAGTTTGTATTGGGAGGCTGCGACGATGCGCTACTTGTCCCCCACAGATTGAGGAGGTACGGAGCTAGGCCAGCTAGGCAACAGACTGGGATGCCTTCTGAGCGTTTCGGTGAGTGGTCCTTTGCCGTGCTCCTTTTCAGCTTCTTAGCGGCGCCTTCCTCCCGTCAATCTTCCCCAGAGCAAGCGGAGAACACTGAACTGCTGTTTGAACGTGGGCAGCTTGAACGTCGAGTCTTCCAAATCGGTTGCTGTGAAAGAGCGTCAACTCCGTCTGCAACACCGCCTTGCCATCCCAACCCCCTCGAGTTCTTCTTCCAGCCTTACCACCGAACCCACGTACAACACCACCTACGGTACCACGGCTGTGCGCACGCATCCCCACCAGACGAACAAATCCATCCTGTCAATTTTAGCTCCAGCACCGCGGCTCATCGCATTCACCGTCCCATCTGTCGAAAGTAGCGCTGACCAACAGCCGCTGCCAAGTGGGAGTGCGCGCCCCACGACAGTTCCTCTATCAGAAATTACTACTACATTCGCCTCACTCAACCCTCGACGACGTCAACATATCACCGCCAGCTAACTTCTGAGAAAACCAATCTACCGAGAGATCTCTTCCCCGCTGCCCGATAGCAGTTCCTACAACTCCATCCCCATCTCACCGCGCCCAATCGCCACCATGGACGGCGAAGATCCAAAGCCCCCAACCACGCCTCGCATCGTGGAGGAAAAGATTCAGGTCGACAATGCGCTGAGGGCTATCCAAACGAAGAAGCCGGTGCCAGAGATCGATTTCACCCTTCATACCATGGAAGATGGGTCCACCGTCAACACCACAGAGCGCGTGTGCAAAGGTATTTATTCTTCCCCCTTTACCCCTCTTATATGCCCTCGCAACTGAGATGCAATCGCTGACACGATACGGCGCAGATGTACAAGCTCCAGCAATGCACCCACCGACTGACGAGCAATTTTTCGATCCCGCCGACCCTGCGAAACCCAACTTGACTTTCCTGAAGCAGCACTTTTATCGCGAGGGCCGTCTGACGGAGGAACAAGCGCTCTACATTATCGAGGAGGGTACCAAGGTTTTGAAGCAAGAGCCTAATCTCCTGGAAATGGATGCGCCAATTACAGTCTGCGGAGATGTGCATGGTCAGTACTACGATTTGATGAAGCTATTCGAGGTCGGTGGAGATCCTTCAGAGACAAGATATCTCTTCTTGGGTGATTACGTCGATCGAGGGTACTTTAGTATCGAGTGTGTGTTATATCTTTGGTCGCTCAAGATATGGTACCCCAATAGCTTATGGCTACTCCGAGGAAATCACGAGTGCAGACATTTGACCGATTACTTTACCTTCAAGCTGGAGTGTAAACACAAATATTCTGAGAAGATCTATGACGCAACCATGGATTCTTTCTGTGCGCTCCCTTTGGCCGCTGTCATGAACAAGCAATTCTTGTGTATTCACGGTGGTTTGAGCCCCGAGTTACACACCTTGGATGATATTAGAACCGTATGTCCTCATTCCATTTCTTCAGAGCTCTTGGCTAATGCGTTCTAAGATTGATCGTTTCCGCGAGCCTCCTACTCACGGGTTGATGTGTGATATTCTTTGGGCTGATCCGCTCGAGGAATTTGGTCAAGAGAAGACTTCCGAATACTTCATTCACAATCACGTGCGAGGTTGTTCATACTTCTTCTCCTACCCCGCCGCTTGCAACTTTTTGGAGAAGAACAATCTCCTCTCTGTCATTCGCGCACACGAGGCACAGGACGCTGGATACCGTATGTATCGCAAGACACGCACGACAGGATTCCCAAGTGTAATGACCATCTTCTCCGCACCCAACTACCTGGATGTGTACAACAACAAGGCCGCCGTCCTCAAATACGAGAACAATGTCATGAACATCAGACAATTCAACTGCACGCCCCACCCTTACTGGCTTCCAAATTTCATGGATGTTTTCACCTGGTCGCTACCATTCGTCGGTGAGAAGATCACTGATATGTTGATTGCAATTCTGGGCACATGCTCCGAGGACGAACTCAAGGAGGATGCCACCCCATCTACCGTCTCGCCTGGTCCTATCTCACCACCTCCAACTACACCATTAGATCCCGATTCAATCGAGTACAAGAAGCGCGCACTTAGAAACAAGATTCTTGCCATCGGACGTCTTTCGCGAGTCTTCCAGGTTCTCCGTGAGGAATCAGAACGTGTTACGGAATTGAAGACTGCCTCTGGAGGTAGACTTCCAGCCGGTACTCTCATGCTGGGAGCCGAGGGTATCAAGAATGCCATCAGCAGTTTCGAAGATGCTCGCAAGGTTGATTTGCAAAATGAGAGATTACCACCAAGTCACGAGGAGGTGACTCGACAGAGTGAAGAGGGACGAGCTCAAGCTCTCGAGAGAGCGCGAGAGGCTGCGGATAATGACAAGGGATTGCAACAACTTTCCAGACGATTGAGCACGTAGGTTTCCCCCGTTTGTTGCTCGGCCCATGAACTGATCACCACTAACTTTTAGCTCATAGTGACCGAAAGAGATGATGATGATATGGCACAAAAATGAATTGTTGGGGGTTCCCTTTTTGAAGAAGCAAATAACGAAGACCTGGTTAGGTTATGATTGATAGAAATTGATGATGATTGCGCATGAGAAATGGAATGAAGGGGAGGAAGAGGCACGTACTGTTTGGCCTGCGGTGGGCTGGGTGGGTAGTGGGTGGATGGAGAGGCGGTACCTCCTTGGAATACTTTTGGTACCATAGTTCCGTGGAATAATACCAATAATTACTCGTGTCTCTCCAGATCTTAATTGCCTTTCACTTCCCCTTTGTCCAGTTCTTTTGCTTAAAAAAAATCAATCTCTTTCGTTGGGTTTTCTTCTCATCTCTCACTTGTTACTATATAAGCGAATAAAAAGACTAAAATTCTTTTATCACGAAGTTGCCTCTCATCATCACCATTATCACCATATGTAAAATCCGCGCCACGAGCCAGCATAAAATCAACCAAATCCTTGTTCACATCCTCATCCAAATAGTCCAAGGGGGTATACCCCTTACGATCTTTTACATTGATATCCGCCCCCGCTTCGAGAAGCCTCGATATAACTGCCATATTCCCACCTCCCACTGCAAAATGCATTGCCGTATAACCATCTCTATCCTGGGTATCTACTTTAACCCACTGTTCTCGGAGAATCGGCTCGAGGATATCAACACAGCTGAATTTGCAAGACTCCTGAAAGGCAGAAACGCAACAATGATCCACCCGAGAACCTAGGTCCATAAGTGTTTCAAAGGCATCGCCACGATCATGATCCAAAGTGCAATGAATGGGAAGACGATGATTATCTGCTTCTCCGTCTTGCTTGTTAGGATCCATTCCATGTTCAACGAGTTGCCGGATTGTGGTTGAGCTTCCAGCTTCTGCTGCGCAGTGGAGGGCGTTGCCGTACTAGTTGCTCAAGTAGGGATCTGCGCCTTCTTGAATCAGTATCTCTACAACCGATGTTTGGCTCGCACTTGCTTCATATATAATGGGCGTAGTGCCCATTTTGGTACGCGTATTCACGTCGAATAACTTCTGGTTCAAAAGGTTACGTGTCGTGTCTTCCAGTCCATAATTGCTGACAATATGAAGGGGTGTGACTGTTCAGATCATCAATTCAATAAATGAGGAGAACGACTAAAAAGAAATTTACAACAACAAAGAGGAGATACAAACCACTAAAACCCTCCTCGGGATTCCAATACTCTTCCCGGTGACACGTTTCAAACTGCACAATCTGATAAGCCGCTGCTACTGCCCATCCCGAGGTATCTGAAGAAAGCAATTTGCCAGCAAGCTGTTGAACTCTCTCATCCGCTTCGATGTTTTTTAAATGCACTCCCCAATACAGGGAGGCGTAAGACAAAGGGGTTCTTTTCCGTGCGAGCACAGATTTCATCGCCATCAGAGCAAGGTCCATCGTTAAGAGTATCAAAAAGTAGATACATTATGCAGAAATCAGCAAGGGTTTTTTCTGCCTGGGGGAAATGCAGTTCGCTTTTCTCGACTAGATACTCCTGGATTGCGTAGTGAGCGACACGAATACTTCCTGTATCCGAGTCGAGGGCAACAAGACCTTGGCAGCATTCTACTATCATTTTTGGTGAAGGAAAATATCTTGGGTCTGTTTTTTTGTTTGACCTTCTCTTATGGAAAATGCTTCGCTTAATTCGGAGACGGTTAGTGGGCGTTTTGCGTGGCATATCCATAATAAACTGCTCATTCCTAGTCGCTTTCGGCTCTCGGGTAGTCTGTGGATACGAGCAATGGTTTCCTCAAAGGCCTCGGGAAGGGTATTAGATAATGACTCGAGTGCGTCTTCTATCTCGCCCTCTGTGGGTTCCTTTAACACAGTCCGGAGTTAGAGGACTAGGAGGAGAAACCTGTCATGTTTAGCACCATCCATTTAAATAGCAGCACTTGGAAGGCAAGAAAAGGGCTAGGAAATAAGCTTACTTACATCCCTTGTGCTCTACGGACAAGTGTCTCTACCACCTTCATTGCCAAGGTGTGGTCCACGATATCAAAAACATCCGTATTCTCGAGTTGTTGATACATGTAACGCCTAAGATCAGAATCGTGGGCATGAATTGTGATCTGGGGGTAAGTATAGAAAGCTGCCTTTATATCATGTGGGTATTGACGACTAATAACAAACAAACGAAGGTTTGGCATTTGCCCTTGTCGGGAGAGGAGTTGCAAAATCGATTTTCTGTGTACCAGTTCATCGCGCTCATCAAGAGCGTCCACAATCAAGTATGTCTGAGGAATACCTGAAAAGACTTCCGATATCAAATTTTCAAGCTCATGGAGCGGCAAAGAGTTAGTAGAGTGATTACCCTTGTCGTATTTGTCAAAAACACACGTCGGTATCTCTGAAATCGTGACAACAATTTGTTTCAATACGCTTGAAAGAAAGCTTATCGGGCTCTGGCGATCTTGGTCTCGATAGTCAAAGTCGAAGAAGGCCATTGCGGATTCAGAGGGGATCCGAGAGAATTTAAACCCATCAATGACCATTCACCTAACCAATATCAGCCTATTTCAACAATGAATGGGTAGCTGCGTACGTCAAGACAGTCTTGCCAGAACCTTGAATCTCATTCTTCTTTTTCGCGTCGCGGTCATTTTCAAGCAATTGGGTTTGGCCAGCGATTGCATCTTGTAACCCGGCCGTCTAGTCTTGAAGTCTTCTTGTCGCTTCAAAGCTCTCTAATTGTTGTTTTATAATCCCGAGAACATCTTCCGAAGTCTGGGACAGAAGCGAGCAACCGTCAAGAGAAAGGGAAAACCGCAGCCATTGCGAAAAAGCTCGGAGTTCTTGTACCGCTTTCTCCAAATCCTTTTCCCGGAGTGGCCATAAGTAGCGACTTGACCTACCATCGCTCACCTCGCCCGGTCTCTTGCACAAGGTGTTCAATTTGCCCTCACATGCTGATGTGCATGATCTCAGCACGGAGGTTTGGGGGAAAGCAAGACCACGTACACCCATAGTGTCGCTGCGAAGAAGGGCGTTGAGACTGGAGAGATTCGAACACAGGGCTTCTAGTTCGGTGACTAGTATAGACATAGAATCTTTGGCGTGTTTAACTCAGGAAACGTAGTCATTTGCTAGAGATAGGCTCTTTGCGACAAGACTCAGCAGCCCCGCGATACCGACGGTGATTGAGGATGGATCCATACTTGAAGCTTTGGCGTTGATACTCCATGTGGAGTATCTCACAGAATGGAATAAACGGTCGCGTTTAGTAATAGTGTGGTTTACTCATTCAAGGAGATTGAGATGGGTCCGGAACGACTCTGAGCGAGGCTGAACTGTACAACGTTACATCGCTTACGTGGGGTACTTTGCTTAATCTATCGTGACTGAACACTCTGCACATTATTAAATCTGATGAAAATAGCAGGTAGGAATTTCATGCAGAGACTTTTAACGAAATCGTTAGACGGTAGGGAGAAATGTAAGCACGAACCGTGCTGTTTTAACGGCAAAAGTTATAAGACAGCCAGTCGTTACTCTCGGGCACCTATGTCGGTAAATTTTGTACGAAATAGTCTAGGATAATTAAAAATATTGTTTGAGAAGGTTTAGAAGAATAGGAAACTTGATTTCTTCATTACTCTATATTTTTTCAATTAATAGCTCTAAGAATATCTCGTAGAATAAAATAAAGGGTTCTAAAGAGCAAATGACTAAACTTCTTACTTTAGTAATACTTAAAACCATATATATTAGTTTTTTTAAGTATTATACGTTATTCTTAATAAAAAATATTTATATACTATTATCTATTTACTTTGAAGCAAAAAAACATATTATCAAAAAAACGCCTGGAACTTCTAGTTTTCTCGATCTGCTTTAGTACTATCTTATAAGTAATTAAAATTTCAACTAAACATAAAAAGTATTGACGTACATCACAAGCGAACGATACAGACAAGCGAGTGATACATGCGATTTCTCATTAAAAATCGCGGTTTTAATTTCTTAATATCTTCATTAATAATTGATCAAAATAGCTAAAACCTTTTTAAGTACTTTATAATTATATAAATACTATAGGCTCAAACTCTAAAAGTATTAAGATAAGTGATAATTAAAATATTAAATAAAAACTGTTGGTATGACTTGGTAGTCATAAAGTGTGATGCAATAAGTGGTTGTATTCCTATATCTTTATTGCATGAAGAGTAAAGGTAAAGAGGGGTCGGATCCTGTGAGCTTAAGTATGTGAGTGGCAAGCCACTCACATGAGCCGAAGCACGTGGATCAACTGAGCTGTCGTGGAAGGTGCTATTCACCAGGAATATGTAACGACAAAAACCAAATTACAAGGATTATTTAATCCTTGAATTATATATTTTAATATCTATAAACTCTATAGCTTTAAAATTCTAGATTCTATATATATATATATATATATGCTAAAAAAGCCAAGTTTTAAATGGAGTTTTTTAATTAATAAATAAATAAAGTGCACGGTTATGCACAGACGTTTTTTGTATGAGTTTTCACTGTATCACTCGTTTGTCTGTATCATTCGCTTGTGATGTACGTTAACTTTATTAGATGAAAGATTTTTTCTCTTAAAATTTAGAAGAGAAAAAACTTAGAGAGCAATTCACATTGTATTATCAAAGAAGATGAATTCTAGGATTGAAGATATACTTATATATAAGGTCTATTCAGATAGAAACTACTCTTTTATAATTAATAAATAAAATATTATATTATAGTATATTACAGTTTTAATAAAAACCATTTAATAGAGAATTTTAGATAACAAGGTAGGCGAGAAAAAGAATAAGAAAGATTATACAGAGAAGTGAGTATGAAAGAGTAAGAAGTAACTATATAGTTCAATTGATAAGCGGAGTAACTAGATATATTCCACTTCTAGTCTTTTAGGAAGTGATGAATTTGTTAAGAGAATACTATGAAATTCTAGAAACTACACTTACCTTTTTAGAAATTAGTTCAATCCTATAGCAGTCGACAGAGAAGAAATACGAGTAGCATAGGCTTTATATTAAAATACACCATCTTTTAATTTCAAGTACAAGTTTGAGAAGGTTTGAATTGGAAACAACCTCAATTCACAGATTATTTATTTACAAATTATCTGTACAGAGGCCATCCGAGACAAAAGCACAGTTTAAACAGACTTACCGTAGGCGGAAGAGATACAGGGTAGTCAAATCCCTTTCGTCGGGAAGCCATATTTAATCCTCCCCATCGTTTCTCAAGTGCTTACCCCACCGTGCCCACCTACCCCGCTTATTTTGTCAAGGTGGCTGGGCGCTTTGGATTGACGAAAGGTGCTTTGGAAGTTTACAATTTGCTGCCCCTTGTATTTTCTTGCAAGCCATTGACCGCGCCCAAAGGTGCCTGGTTAGTATTTGTCGCGATGGAATGACGAGGTGTGACGCTTGTGGGGTTTGGACGTATGCGGAGATGGATGCGGATGCGGGCGTGGCATGTTATTGTGGATATTCAAAATTGAACATCTCGTATTCAGCCGTTCCTGACGTGCAATGTCGCATGTTGATTTTAATTTGATTTGCATTGGATTCGAGAAGAAAGGTGGCGCTTGTGGGACGTATGCGTATACGATGAAGATTCAAATGGCTGATTATTTTTGATCCGCCGCAGTGTCGCATATTGACTTTGAATTTTGCATTCGAAAAGAAGAGTAGCTACACTGATTGGTATAGCTAGAGACTTGACGATTTGTGTTCTTCCTTGCTTGCTTGTTTGTTCCTAGTACTTTGAATTTGTTGGCATATTAATAGAGCAATGAAAAAAGGAAAAAACAGTAACGGCAGGCAATATGAAAAAACGCATAGCAAAAGAGGTTCCCTGGTGCTTGAAAAGGAGACAAGAGAAAGTCATCTGGCAACATCCCACCCCATAAACCAGTTCGAGCCGTGCTGACTGAAAACCATATAGTCAGTCCTTCGTCCTTTCCGTGTCAATTTCGTCATGTCCTTCATTTCCTTGCTGAGACCTGTATCCCCTTGTCATTCAGTTCGCGGGTGAGTTGATTCTCGGTTGTTGTTCAGTAAACGAGCGAGCGTATAGAGCTTTGAGAGTCCCGAGGGTGTTCCGGTTCGCAGTTCGTAAAATTCGCAATCGACAAAATTCCAAACATAACGCCGTTTCACGTTCAATCCACCGTCACATTCAATCATCCCCGCATTCCACATTTCAATTCCCCTCCTGGCCTATCAATCCCATCCATCCATCATCCTCCTCCCGGGAGCTGCCCATAGCATTTCAAAATACCATGGAACCCCCACGCGTATAGAGAAAGATTACTTGGTACCAACACCATCATTTCTATCGCCCTCTCTCTTACCCATATCCTCTTCCACCCCATCATCGCCATCCCCAGGCTTTCCCTCACGACCTCGTTCTCTCTTCTCCCAGACCAATTCCTTCAACCATTTATTCTCCTCTTCCAATTCCTTGACTCGACCTTCGAGTTTGCCGACTAGAGCTCTACGCTCGGCACTTGCTCTTTCGAGGGAGGCCTCGCGCTTCTTCTTTTTTGCCCGGAAACGAGCGGAAGCTGCGGTGTTGCGGAGACGCTTTTGTTCGGCTTCGGGGTCGTCGAGGGGGTAGGGGCCGTGGAGGTGGTCTTGGGGTGAGTGAGGGGAGAGGATGGATGGGTAGGGGGAGATTGGGCCATTGGGGTGCGGACCGTGAGGTTGTTGGAGAGAGGTGAGATTTGGGTGGGCGGTATCGATGTAATAAGGTACGAAACCGTTAGGCGGGGTGGATTCGGTGGAGGAGGAGGGTGTGGGATAGTAGGTTTCGTAGTAACCCTGAGCGTTGTTGTTGGGTTGGGATTGCATTGTGTAGGAATTCACGAGCGGAACGACTTGTTGGTTCCAGGCGTTGAAAGCAGCTTGGTGGGATGCTGGGATAACTGAGAAGTGGCTGCGTTAGTGAGAGGTTCTAGCGGGTTTATGAACGAAAGTTCAGAGAAAATGATCTAAATTTGAGTATATTTGGGGTTTGACGAACGGGAAAGCCTCTAAATTGAGGTCTCGTAATCAAAAATGAGATAGAAGAGGAGTCGGAAGATGGAACTCGTCGTCGTGATGAGAAAGGGTTGTGGATTTCAGCGAAACACCACCACCTCTTTACGCCATCATCCGAAAACGTTCAGCAACGTCCAAGCTTGAATAATGTGTGAGATCTGCTGTAATTCTTGGTAGGAAGCTTAGACTCAAGACAAAAGATTCGCAATACAATTCGTGAATGGGGAATAACGACCTCACGCCTCAACTGGGGCTGGGTCACGCCGGGAGGGCACTCGCTGCGTGTTACGTCACGTGTGATGGTGACATATGCACCTCAATTGCGAAATGCAGCAGGCTTGCTAGGAGACGCCCACTCGGGCCATATAAAGGATGCTGAGTTTCACGGGGCCCCTGCTGATAATGCTGCCAAATGCCACATCGAGAGTCGAATGGGTGGGAGATCTACCACTCGATTTCGCGGTTTTTGTCATGGGGTGGCCGGAGAGTTGGGGTCTGCGATTCATGGTGAGGGAGAGGATTGCGCGAAGAGCTGTGAATGGTCGTTTTGAAGGGGGATATTTTGATAGCGGAAGCGCATCGTATACGGCCTGCGGCAGAGTGGTCCCCGGGAGGCCAGTGGAGCAATGCTTGTTGTTGACGAGCATCGAATTGAAGCTATCCAGAACCGACTTTCTCCATTGGGAAGGAAAAGTGTAGTGGATGACACTTGTCACAGTGGTGAAGAATCAGGAGAAATGATGGCATCGCAAAAAAATTAGAGATGCAACCATCTCGTCCCATCAAATATCACAAATGCCCAACACAACTTCCCAAGAGAGAATGTCGATGGTGTTTCCAAGACGTCGTTCCCCTGCGTCTCCCGGGTTGCCTCCCAACGTCCGTCATTGTGCTCCCCTGCGGGATATCAGGTAACATGGAAGCTCCTTATCTAGGTTGCCAGCTTTGAGTTTACCAACCAAATCCCGAGGGGTAAAATGCAGTATATACCAAAACAGAAGGTCATGAAAGGCCAATCAAGAACTCCCGACGCAAAACCAGCAATTGCAGTAACAAAACAGGTAATATCAAATCTGGGAATAGTGGCAAAAAAAACAAGGTATGAGGAATGAACAAATGCACAACACACGACAAAACGTACTTGGATGTTCGACATTCGGCTGGTTCCAAGGTCCCAACTCGCTGGGACCCGGCTCCAGGTCATAATAGCGATTCTGAGCAGCGGCCCGGTTCATGAACGCCTCAACCTCCTGGTCGGATTGGAAATCGGCTGGCTGCTGCTGCTGTTGAGGTGCCTGCACACCGATGCCTACGGCCGCGGTGTCTCCCACGTGGGGAGGATAGGGCGGAGGATGGTGATTTAAGCTCTGCATGGCGTCTTTTCTCTTCGTTGTTTCTTCGATTCAATGGACCCCTAATTCCTCATGGATCGTGATCGTGGTCAAAAGGGCTCGTGGTGCACGGGGCGAAAGCCCGTGGTTGGTGAGGGGAGCTGAGATCGTGCTTTGGTTGCAGATAACGCAATGGCGGTGGGTGTGAGAGGACGAGCAAGACGAGGTCGGGATGGGGCTGGGTTGGAAAGACATATATATGTTGGGGACTGTGCACATAAACAAGTTTGAAGGCGTTCCTTCCCAAAATTCGGGACGGCCCTTCTAGGAAAAATGAATTGGGGGTCGCGTCTAGATCTGCAACATGCTTCTTTTCTCCTTCTGCCTCTGGCGAGCTGCCACTTTCCAATGAGCGATGGGAAGGTCGTCTCTGCCTTCTAGGTGGAGGCCTCAGGTGGTGGAGTGGAGTGGACTAGGGGCCTATTGTTAATTATAATTGGGGGTCCACGGCAGCCGAATAATGGTTTGCTAATACCTCCGAAGAACTGGGGCGGGGAGGTTGACAATGTCTCTCAGCGTCGTGGGGAAGTGGATGGGCTGTGAAGACGAGTGGAAATGTAACGCGTGTGAACGGCGGGCAGGTTTGGTAACTAGTGCACCCTGTAAGTAGAGTGACTAGGGAGGTTACTAGGTAGCGTAGTAACCGTGAACTGGTGAATCCGCGCAGTGACTAGGTTTGGTCCCGCTCGCTTGTTTAGGGAGTTCAGGCGAGTTCAGGGGGGACTCGTTAGGTTTGTTAATAGTGAAGATGTTTGAGATATTGCTCTTATTGATGATCGAGACTGAATTGGGTTGTCACGTCACGGTTTTTGGTTGGATGTGGTCATGAAGATCCTCGGTGTTGAGGGTGTGCCAAAGGTCTATAAGGTATACCCTCCCGTGGTTTGGTTCCTGCTCAGTGATGTCGATGGCGATGCAAAGATATCGATATCAATATCAAAAAATTAGAGATCATGGTCGGAGGTTGCAGCATCAGGCAGCATGTGGTACGGGCGACTTGCTGCACGCCTGACAGCAACGTACAGGCACCACAAATCGGAGCAACAGCCGGAAACAACACGGTAAGTCGGGTTGCAGTAACACCAGTAACATCACGGTTCTGTCCTACCAGTGGCGTGTCACATCGTCAGTACCAAAAGCCTTTCCACGCTCTCCCCCCCCCCTTCGCTTCCTAAACGAGAAAGAGCTCCTTCCAATGCATCACAATCAAGGCAGGTCTAACCAATTATCCCGTCTTGTCTCTCACTCTTTTCTCCAGCTTCTGCATACAAACCCCCACGACCCAACTTGGGCAACCTTCCACACGGCCAACCTCAAACCTTCTAATCCAAAGATCAGATATCGATCCCGATTATCTCGTTGATTGGTCTCAATAGAGAGAATCCCATACCGCCGCAAGCGCACGAGTGAAGATCTGGGGAAACAGATAAAATGATGATGGCTGGGCTGAGACTGGTATTTTCTTTTCCCCGCATTTCCCGGACTCGCGACTGCCCGTGAGACAGGGATAATCACTGTCGGGTTCTCCAGGGCACCTTTTTGTTTCTTTTTCTCATGGTTATTGTACTCGAGATCTCGAGATATTTTCGAGATTTCAATTGTAATTTTTTTGGTGGTTTTCGGGCCCTTCCTGTTTGCTTGATCATTCTCGGAGCTGAAATACCGTTAATGATGCTTACTTTGGAAGCTATGCCCCTACACTTGATTTATGCTCAGGCAACTCTATATTTGCTTTTGTTTTCCTTTTTCTGCGGCCACAGACGATCAGTTGCGGTTGTTGCATCGAAGGACTCTAGAAACCCGTTACCGCCGCTATTCGTAAAAATGGGGCTGAGTTCTCAAAGAGTAGATTGGAGCATGGTTTGGTGTATCTGTGTGTATCTATATGCGCGTGTATATTAAAGAAGGCTTGTTATTGTTTTGGATTTCGGGGAATGACGGAGGGAATCTTGTTGAATCGAAACAATGTGTATGATTAGTAAGCATAGTACAAAAAAGATGGTCAGGTCTATCACCTGTTCATTTTTTCTCTCGCTTAACAAACTTAATACTGATAATTCAAGCCTTTAGAAGTTCTATTTAGTCATTTATAAATAAACCCATTGAGGTACTTAAACTCTATAGGTAAATATTAACTATAAATCTAGATAGTTTCTAGAATATATATTAAGATATTTAAAAATTTAGAACTTGTATTTAAATTTGAAAAATAGAGTTCTTTCTTCTACGTTCTTTAAAATCTTATTATATTATATAGTGTAGAATATATTCACATAGAGTATCTGTAAAACACTAAATTTAAGTTCTTTAAAAAATAGATATATTTAAATACCTAACTTTAAGTCAAATAAAGAATATTTACCTAGCTACTATATAGAGAATAAGAAAGTTTTAATTATTAGATATTTATATAAAAATTCTAACTCTATCTAGAAAGGCTATTTAAAGTAAGAAGAAATAAATTAGAGGACTTTCTAACTTTGTTTTTCTTAATTAGATAGTCAATTAATTACTCTTATAAGAAGACTAAAGTTATATAAATTATAGTCGACGATTAAATATTTTCTATAACGTGGTTTATCAGGACCCTGCGCATATCAGGACCCTGCGCACTTTTGCCGACTCTCTAACCCCATCATTTTGACACGCGTTTTTTACCCTTTCTAATGGAGGTACAAACTCAAGAAGCACGTATTATTTTAGCTATTGAAGCTATTCGAACCTCGAAAAGAAAACTAAGTCGTTGAAAAGCTGCAAAAATCTATAAAGTTCCTGAATCTACACTTCGCCTTAGAATGAACGGCCATATTCCACTCTCCGATCGTCGGCCAGTAAATACAAATTTGACTGAGTTAGAGGAGGAGGTTATTGTTCGATATATACTTGATTTGGATATAAGAGGCTTTGTACCCCGGCTAGCTAGTGTGGAAGATATGGCGAATTATATCCTCGAATCGCGGGGGGGGAGACGCGTTGGGAAGCTCTGGGCGCATCGATTTGTACAACGACAACCAGCCATAAAGACGCGTTTTAATCGCGTTTACGACTTCCAAAGAGCCTTATGCGAAGATCCCGAGCTTATTAGTACGTGGTTTCGACTGGTGGAGAAAATGAGGGCAAAATACAGCATTCTGGACTGTGATTTTTGGAATTTCAACGAAACTGGCTTTATGATGGGCATGATCACTCCTTCTATGGTTGTTACACGCACAGATCGACGTGGCAGAGGCAAGGCAGTTCAGCCAGGCAATCGAGAATGGGCTACTGCAATTGCTTGTATCAACGGCGAAGGTGGGAGTATTCCTCCATTTTTGGTAGTAAAGGGGAAATGCCACCTCTCAAGCTGGTATACTGAGGGCGGCCTTCTGTACAACTGGGTTATTAAACTAACAATCAATGGCTGGACGAATAATGAGACAGGTCTAGAATAGCTCAAGCACTTCGATAAGCATACTTCTACTCAAGCAAAGGGTCTATATCGAATGCTTGTCCTTGATGGGCATGAGAGTCATGAATTGGCTGAATTCCAAGAGTACTGTAAGGCACATAACATTATTACTCTTGGACTACCTCCTCACTCTTCTCATTTAACCCAGCCACTCGATGTTAGGTGTTTTAGTGTCTTAAAACGGGCATATGGTCGACAAATTGAGACTTTTATTAAAGCTCATATCAACCACATCACAAAGGTCGAGTTCTTTCTCGCCTTCAAAGCAGCCTATACAGAATCAATAATAGCCCAAAACGCTCAAGCTGGATTCCGTGGGGCTGGCTTAGTACCTTTTAATCCACAGGCTGTGATTTCAAAGCTTGATGTAAAGTTACGGACGCCAACCCCTACTAGGCCCCCCTCTATCGACGCTGACCCTTGGGTCTCTCAGACTCCTCACAACCCCGCCGAAGCTCTTTTACAAACAACTCTTGTAAAGAACCGGATTGCTAGTCACCAAGGAAGCTCGCCAACACCAATTTTCCGGACAGTTGTTGCATTAGCGAAAGGTATAGAGCAATTAGCTCATGAAGTAACCCTTTTAACAGCTGAGGTACGTACACTTCGAGCAGCAAATGAAGCCCTTAGCAAACGTCGCAGAGCCAGGAAGACTCATGTACGTCAAGGCGGTGCACTTACTATAGAGGATGCACAGGATATTCTAGCGCAGAAAGACGCAGATGAGCAGGTTCGACGCGATATACGTGTAGAGGGGGGTAATCGGAAGGTGGGGCAATTAACTAGTAGGCGCTGTGGCACTTGTGGAAAAGCTGGTCATAATGCACGAACTTGTCAAGTAGATGTAGATATATCTAGTTTATTAGATTCTTAGTAGTTTTAGTTAAATTTATATATTGTGGTTGTTTAATTATATTTTAAAGTAGTGGGGGAGTGGGAATGTGCGCAGGGTCCTGATATGCGCAGGGTCCTGATAAACCACGTTACAGCTTTTGTTTAAATAAACATATCTAAAAATTCAAAACAATAGATTCAAGTATTCTATATTATTTAAGATATAAATAAAATACTATACAGATTTTTCTATTTATTTACGGCTATATTATTTACTATATAATATAATATTACTTTCAAATATTAAAAAGAAACAGAATTAGTTACGTCTTAAGTACTAAAATTATATTTAGTCTAAAATTCTACTATTCTAAGCATTTTCAATATATATTTTAAAGTAAATGTTATTTAGTTATTCGTCGAACAGAACCTCTCTTCGGAAAATCTAATTCAATCTACCTTTACACTCGCTCTCTAAATGGAACTAAATGAAACCAGCAGTCTCTGTAATATTATAACTTGACTGAATAGGATATCTCTTAATTTGAACCTCGTCTGCCAAGCTTAGCGAGAAACCACAGGCAATTTCGTTACATAGTTTTCAACAGTCATCACTCGAGCCACACTCACCTCATGAACATCATCTGATTTCCACTTGGGTAAGCATTGGTTTTAGATATTAGGAATATGGAGTGGGGGCACTCCAAGCGAATCCCCTCATCCACCATCCTATCATCCCCTCACCTCCATCCACACTCACGACTCAACCATTCGGGATTCAATACCGACGTCACTAAATGCTTAACAATAGAGAACACTCGTCAAGTGTCTAGATCTTCAGCTTCATCTTCAGCATTCGTAAGCCAAAGTGTGGGGGATCTGTCTTAGGGATGGGGAGGAGGCGGGGATTTCCCATCTGAATAGCAATCGTATCGAGAGTCTTGCATGAAGAGGCTGGATCCTTTTGGGTTGCTGGCTATTGATTTAATGTGCCGAACAGCCGGGCGCCAACAGCGAAATAATATCCCTTTGTTTTCCTCTGCGTCTCGTCTATAAATCCCCTATTGGTGACCCACTTATTGGTTTGGGAAATTGCTCGTGTGACGCGGTTGTTGGGAAAGTAGGCAGACTGTGAAGTATTATTTGATTTGAAGACTTTCAGCGGGTGGCAATGAAGGTCTGTAGCTGTGGTCCACTGGGGAATTTTGAAAATATTTTCGTTTTTCACTCTAGAAACGTGCCATTGCTGAACATTTCCAGGAAAGTGCATACAAACATGCGGGAACCCCTTTCTCATACAACATTGAAACCCACTTGTACATAAACAAGAAATTTTGGAGCCGTATTCTGTGAATACCGAGGTTCACGATAATTCTTCAGCGGAATATGAAATCCACTCCAAATCTCGGTTCAATCACGTCATGGCCAAACAGAATGGCACACATCGCTAAGGACAAAAAATTTCCTTTTTATTCTCCGTGCCTCTCACATTGCCATTGCAACCCAAGCAAGTGGACGAACAAGAACGGAATGTCAAGACGGCCCGAAAAATGCTTGCTTGGGGGGAGGGAAGAAACGTAAGATCGCTTTCTCCGAGGCGAGATGGTGGGTACATACTTGAATGTGGAGTTGCCACCATAGGGTCCAGACCTGCTTCTAAACATTGAAATCTCTTTCCTTTCTTTGAAGCTGTTCGAGTGCCCTTCTCTAGAGATGGCGATATCGTTTTTGCTTTGTTGCATCGCTGTTTGAGCTCAGCCTCGGGTTGAAAAATCCTGCGATACACCTCAGTTTTGGCGAGGGAAGCACGACATTTTGATGCGGATGACACTTGTGCTTTGTTGAAAACAAAGTTCTTGAATCGCACTTCTTGTCCGAGTACGGCAGGCATAAGGGCGACGAAGTCTATTAGGAAGGACATGATGCACTCTGGGTAGTAAGGAATTCCAAATACCTCTATACTTTATCATGAAAATAGCTAATAAGCCCTCAGTAAGGCCCCAAAGCAGATCAGTCCCCCCTGAAAGCCCCATCCAGCACGGAAAACCCGACAATTCATCATGTCTCCCCTCGAAACGAAAGGAACTCTCTTACAAATATGGAAGGCGTAAAATATGGGGGGCTTGACCTTGGTTATGCGATAAGTGTCTAATAAGGGAGTTGACGATGCGGCTTCCTAGGAGGTAGCAGTGTCATGATGGGAAAGTTCTCGAAAGACTAGAGAGGATTATCTTCCATTGTGCCAGCTGTTTATCACCGGCGAAGCCCCAGTTCCACTTAGTATTGCGGACGATATACCAGTTACAGAACCCGCTTGATGCCTTCTTGCTTTCGTCAAGTAACTCAAGCATTTATGTTGCTGCTTCGACATGCTTAGCAATACGATTTCTTCCCAAATCGGCGCCATCTTTCAACACAGTTTCCTGCAATCTGAAAGTATTTTCCTTCAGCCTTCCAACTAGGACATCTCGCTCCATCTCTGAAATCATACTTTACCCCTGTGTATAGAGTCTAATGTTCGCTATTGTTGATACTCCGCGATTTCACAATTATGATAGCAGGAAACGTTTGCTATGATGTGCAAAGCAACTCCATGTTACAATTGTTGCTAATACGAGAAACCTAGCAAAGATGTAACCACTCCTCCTTGAACCTCCCTCCCTTCAGTGCCTCCATTGCCTCTCCATACATGATTCCATGGATATAACACGGCCCAAGTAACAATAATTTACCTTCCGCTGTTTGCCGAAACATATAAGGACTTTTGTGCCCGAAGAATACGCAACCTATATCCTCTGGCTGGGTAGCTATAGGACCAAGTCCTATCTGACCGTCATCGAGTATGAAGAAAGTTCTTCGCGAAGCAGAAACGGTTTTGATAAAATGACCGACTTCTTCCAGCTGGAGGGGTGTAACAAGATTCTTCTGATCGCTGTCGAACATTCTTAAACAGTTCAGATAACTGTGTAGTTCTGCAGCACCCCAACAGTCCTTCCAAATTGGGCGACTGGAGGTAAGATTAGTGATTGTCTGAACAAAATCCTCATCCAGGCGCTTAGTGATAACATCAGGTAAGTTGCCATTTTTGACAAACCCCATAAAGTCGTCCCACATACTCTTTATTGAATAATGATTGATCATCCAAGGCCATTCTTCGTGGAGAGTATGGTTTGCTACCTCTACTTTGCCTATCAGAAACCCCTTCAAGGACAAAACCCTGGGTGAAAATATAACATCCACTGTTGCAACAGTTTCCCCACTAGCTTCCCACTCCTTGCGTTCTGTGATACCTCGAACTGGTATAATGTGGTCCCACCTAATCACCCAACTTGGAAAACGGACATCGGATTCCTCGTAAAGATCTTTGTATAGCCAGTAAAATCCGCCTAACACCGTCCCCGAGCGGCAACCAGCTAGATACCTGGTAAAATCCATGTACACATCTACGACATTTTTTGTGTAATCCAGTTGAAAAGCAGGATTGAAACGATCGGCATCGTTCGATAGTCCTAGAATAGCAAAAAGCTTATCGCGCGGATCAGTTGCCTTGAATCGATTTACGAACCCGAGCTGTGAGCAGTAGCTACTGCCAGCTACACTTGAAAGCGTGAACATCATTAAAACCTTCCAGACATGTTCGAGATTTAGATCGCCATACATCTTGGCCACATCAAAACTGAAAGCTGCGACTGCAGCAACTTTCCATGAAACTCGACTCGATCCAATGTGTATCACCGAAGGTGCAAAGGCAACTTCTTGGATTACCCATACTCTCTCAAACCAGCTTTGTGAATACAGCCAATTGACAGCGTCCCGATCTTTTGATTCTATCGAAGATAGATGTTCAATAGCGCCAAACGGTTTGCAATTGAGCTCCCCTCCCCATACTAGGTTTTCTGCCGTCAACTTCATGAAGTCCCCCGGTGATATATCGTCGAGGATTTTTGTAACTTCTGACAGCATTTCTTTGCCACTGCTTCCATGATTCCGATTGCCACGTCAGCCTTGTTGTCTACATCCTCCCCTAGCCACACAATTGCCCCCCGAGGGCGGGAGTAGATCTCTCTCATGAGTCCCACCTGTTGAGTCCTCTCTCCACATCATCTTGGTTGATACAGACTGCATCGTAAGTGAATAACCCAGCGCACCTTTACGTCTTACCGCATACTAACCTTCGAGACTTAGTCACCTTTGTTTAGTTAGTTTGAGTTTCATTCCACATCTATCTATCTGAAATTACGTCGACCTGGCCTGTGGCTAGCAGCAGCTTGACAATACCCTCGTGCCCGTTCTTAGCAGCCCACGACAGCAGCGTCCGACTGTCGTTGTCCTTTGAGTCAACATCGACCTTCTCTGTCGCGAGCAGCAGCTTGGCGATACCCTCGTGCCCGTTGACAGCAGCCCACGACAGCGGCGTCCGACTGTATATGTCCTTTGAGTCAACATCGACCTTCTCTGTCGCGAGCAGCAGCTTGGCGATACCCTCGTGCCCGTTGATAGCAGCCCACGACAGCGGCGTCCGACTGTCGTTGTCCTTTGAGTCAACATCGACCTTCTCTATCGCGAGTAGCAGCTTGGCGATACCCTCGTGCCCGTTCTCAGCAGCCCACGACAGCAGCGTCTGACTGTATATGTCCTTTGAGTCAACATCGACCTTCTCTGTTGCGAGCAGCAGCTTAACGATACCCTCGTGCCCGTTCTCAGCAGCCCACGACAGCGGCGTCCGACTGTTGTTGTCCTTTGAGTCAACATCGACCTTCTCTATCGCGAGCAGCAGCTTGGCGATACCCTCGTGCCCGTTGATAGCAGCCCACGACAGCGGCGTCCGACTGTTGTTGTCCTTTGAGTCAACATCGACCTTCTCTGTCGCGAGCAGCAGCTTGGCGATACCCTCGTGCCCGTTCCTAGCAGCCCACGACAGCGGCGTCCGACTGTTGTTGTCCTTTGAGTCAACATCGACCTTCTCTATCGCGAGCAGCAGCTTGGCGATACCCTCGTGCCCGTTGACAGCAGCCCACGACAGCGGCGCCCGACTGTATATGTCCTTTGAGCCAACATCGACCTTCTCTGTCGCGAGCAGCAGCTTGGCGATACCCTCGTGCCCGTTCCCAGCAGCCCACGACAGCGGCGTCCGACTGTATATGTCCTTTGAGTCAACATCGACCTTCTCTGTTGCGAGCAGCAGCTTAACGATACCCTCGTGCCCGTTCTCAGCAGCCCACGACAGCGGCGTCTGACTGTAGTACGTGTCCTTTGAGTCAACATCGACCTTCTCTATCGCGAGCAGCAGCTTAACGATACCCTCGTGCCCGTTGACAGCAGCCCACGACAGCGGCGTCCGACCGTTGTCGTCCTCCGAGTCAACATGAAACTGCGCTGTAGCAAGCAGCGGCTGGAAGAGAGTCTCAATCCCAAAGTACGCTGCTAAATGCAGTCCAGTCATATTCCTCGGGAATCTTTGGCTATAGCTCGTGTCGATTGAGTAAATCTTCTCAGCTAGTAGTACTTGACTTGACGCCTCGACTTGGGCTTGTTTCTGGAGAAATTCTATGGAACCTTGACACGAAGTCGAAGCCTCCCGAGCATGATGACCCCAGTTGTGTGCTGCGTAGTCGGAAAGCTTATTTAATTGAAGCCGTTGTTCAAACTCCTCGTCACTTTGACAATAGCCGCTCTTAAAGGTATCAAAAGAAAGGTATGTAACGCATGTTGTCGTGATATTAGTCTGCGCACTGGGGAACCACCGCCTTTGCGTTCGCTCGAAGTATTCCTGCGTTGTGTAGTGAACTAACCGAATAATCCCACTTTCCTCATCGGCTGTGACTAATCCGGCGCATACTGAGACCATGTCCTCAATATCTCGAATATTGTTTCCATCAAGTTGCGTGTCGCCAACCTTTACTGCAAGAGCATGCTGAAGCTCTAAGGTAGTAAGAGGCCGCTTAGCACAAGTAATCCAGGATAGAACCTTCCTTCCGAGGAGTTGAAAGCCTGGCATTTGGCTGTCTATCCTCATCATCGCTTGATTATACGCCTCATCTAAGGCGTGACGCTTCCTATCTTCTCCCGTTGCAAGCTGGTTTTGCTTCTTCAGCTCCTTCAATGCATACTCCATTTCTGTTATTGACGTCTTGTCCTTTAGCGAGTCAAGATAGAGTTGTGCTAAGAGGAACCTAAGCAGGCGTTAGAATAAGAGTCTGTATTTGAATATTTAGTAAAAGTAGTAACGTTACATTCCCTCAACAGCGCCTGTAATTTCTGTCTCAATCTTTTCCTGTAAATTAGGATTTCTCTGGACGAACTTTGGAAGGTGCCGCATCTGGGCTTGAAGATATCTATGTACATCTTTATCGCTGGCGATGATGTCTCGGCTACGGCAATTTTTGAATTCTGCCACTATATACGGAATAGGTCGCGAGGTTGCAAAGAAGTTCAATCTAGTCCTTGCCTGGAGACTAAATATCTGTAAGAGAAAGGTTTCTAGGTTACTTTCAGATGCTTGGCATTCGTCAAGCGCATCAACAATAATAAATACCCTCTGATACAGAAATGTGACAGAATGGAGCGTTCTTACAAGTTCATCGAACGATGGCCGGGTTCGTTTATTTCTGTGTCGATCGTAGAGGTCTTCAATGCAACTTGGCAGAGAAGTTTGGTACTCGGCGAGTTGTTTTAGTAGGCTTTCCAGTAAACCGGCTGCCTTCTGTTCGTCCTGGCGACGAAAATTGCAATACAGGTATGCAATGCCAATGCTCTTGTCATCGTGAAAGCGAGAAGTAAGCTCTTCAATAACAATTGCCGTGAGAATTGTCTTTCCTGCCCCCGGAATCCCTGGACAAAATAATGTCTGCTTGTCAGTCTCTATCCATTCCTTGAACTCTGCTGATTCTAGAAGCCACTGCCCAGTTCCTTCCTGTCGTCGAGCAATGAAATCTTGCTGTTGAGCAGCATAGTCAATTAGAGTAAGCCAGTCAAGAATAGATTGATGATCTTGATTGTGCTGACTGCGGAGAAGCTTGCCAACTCCTTGTTGAACATCTGTAATAAGTACAAACAATTAAAGATACATCAATTAACTGTTAAGTATCTTAAACTAACCGGATAGAATATCACTGATCTTCTTTTCAGCCTCAACTCTGTTTGGGACTATTCGACATAGGAGGTCCCTCGCATATGCAGCCGCTGCCATCGCTGCATACCCTTGCCACTCCTTGTTCTTGTGCGAATCTGAGTAGTCGCATATGCCACGAATTACTAAACATGGGAAGTGGTTCATCAACCCTGCCGCTTCCATTTCGAAGCACAAAACGTCCATTTCGGCTGCAAGTCGATCTCGAACTGTGGCATCCTTCATCAACTGGTTTGCAGATGCAATCAGGCCGTAGTGAATTTCTATGTTGTCCTCATCTTCGCTTCGTTCCGGTCGTATAACCAACTTTGATAGATCACTGCCACAGACTGTCGCACAGCTTGTTGCATCGTTTGCCGGGTGGGTGATTTCTGATTGATATAGCCTGTCATTACTTGGATCTGGCCGCTTGTACTTCCTCCATAGCCTGGGTTTCTTTTCGAGGATATTATCTATGGCCGCTTTAAGAAACTGATGTCCTTCAATCTCATATTGTGCCTTGAGTCCATTCATTGCAGTTCGCAAGATAGCTGGAGGTTGGTTCAAGAACCCTGTGGTTTGGAAGCTTTGATCTTGTATCGTCTTACCAAAGTCATACTGGAATACACCACCCTTCCCATCGCGCGGGGCACTTACAACGATGTCCCCAAGACGGATGTCGTACTTTTGGCTTGGTGCCCCGCCGCCGATGCCAACCATCAGACCGATCCTGATATTCGGGAAGCTATGCAGCATGTCTCTTGCCACCATTGCCGCAGAACATGTGCCGTACTCCCCATCGGGCAAGACGGCAATAACTACATTATGTCTGCCGACTTTGCCTAGTGTGTAATCATTATTGTCATTCATGGACACATGTTCGGGTCCTTCGTGCTTTTCGTCAAGAAAAGCTTGCGCCGCAACGTACTCCGTACTTATGGCGCATATCCAGCCAACAGTATAGTCGTCAGGGTTCGACATGCTCGTTCGCGGGAGAATGTGATAAAGGAGAATGGACTAAGAGGGTAGGTGTCGCGAAATCAGCCCGAACGGGACTAAATCTCGTGGAGTTGGTGGACCAAGATGATCGGCGCAAGGCTGTTCCGCGTTCGGAAAGATTACAGCAATAACGCCGACGGCAAGGCTGAATCCGTCGTCGCTGCCTTAGCTTGGCTACTGATATTTGTATCTTTCTTAAGTGCCGACTTGTATGTGATGGGTTTCCGACGATGTAGCTTGAGAGCTGCAGGTATGGATACAGGGTCTGTATGTTCAAGATTTTGTTTGCGATTTCCGTGTCTGGACCAACTAAGTTACAGTACGCCAGGCATTAAAGTCATTACTAAGCTAAGTGTAGCGCACCAGGCCAGCCATTTGTGCCTAAGGCTTCGAAAATAAAATTACAGCGTAAATATTACAGATGCGTGCGAGGCTGTTTCGCCCTAACCAAAATCTTTACTCGCTTTGATCCGAGGTACCGACCCGCGTGGCGATCTTGCATAAATCCGCACGCCACAGCAGCCACAAGGCTGTTGACGATTTCCTATATAGTGGTAAGGCCTTAGAGCTCGGATAAGACCCTTTTATAAGTATTAGGGAAAGTATGAGCTCTGTGGTAGAGCTGTGGTGCAGGAAGTTTGTTTCGTTATAAAAGGAGACTCTTTGCAAATTAGAGGTGAGGGCGACAACTCAACAGGCGAGTTGGCGGTCCAGGAACCTGGGGGTTCTATATAAGACTAGCACATCTGGCATTAGATAGGAGCTTCGTGCTCAATCTTATCACTATTGTTTGACATCTTTGATACAAGTAACAAGTTCACTTCCAAGTGAACAACCCCGCGCATCTGTACTCCTTCCCGCATACCAACCGACGGCACTTGTTACCTTTTGTTTAGTTAGTTTGAGTTTCGTTACACATAAACCCTTCTATTAAGCGACTTTGCCGCCGAGATGCTTCTGCCTTGTTTTGCTTGTATGAAAGTATTTGCTCCTCGTGTAGACAGAGCCTTGATATGGATCCTCCCCTGATGTGATTTCGAACTTACTGTGAGGGTTAGAACCCATGATAGAGGCTCGGGCCATGCCCTCGCTAAGCACTGACAATCTCGCTAAGCATTGACCAAAGTCCCCGCTCAGCATTGGCCATTACCCCCACTGCCAAGCAGTTTCTTGGAATATTCCAGAAGCTCTTTCTCTCTCTATATATCGAGAAAGAGCTTGCATGTATGTAGTCTTCATGCACTTCTTAATTGAATATTTGAAACCACACCTTTGAGTTGTTCGAGGTCTGGCCTCTCACACTTACACGAGTCTCACTATCTCTGTTAAGCACACTAGTGTAACGAAACTCAAACGAACTAAACAAAGGTAACTAAGTCTCGAAGGTTGATATATGGTATGAAGGTAAAATGTGCTGGGTTATTCACTCAGAGGTGAACTTGTTACTTGTATCAAAGATGATAAGATTATAACTAAGATGATTGTTGATAGGTACGGTGATATCTGTACAAGAAAGCCTGTTGTTATTTCTGCAGGCAGCAAGGCAGAATAACGAAGTCAGCCTAGAAGGCAGACTGGAGGTCTGACTTCATGGCAGAATAGGATTGATGGGTTATATAATTAGGAGTTTATCTTTGGAGAGATAAATCAAGAAAATTAATTCTTGCTTTTTGGAAATATATCGTTGTGAGAAGTGCTGTATTACAACAAAAGGAACCAAAACGCAAAGGTGAGAGTAAAAAAGCACAGAAATAGCAACAAAAGAGCCTTGATTTGCAGTGAACCGTCATGGAAAACTGATGTCTAGGAGAAACATAATGTTGGGGCTAATGTGCTGCCTTGGCTGATAACCTGCTTGGTTTCTTGACTTCTACATTGGAGTCCTTAGGCCCGGAGGTAAGAGACAAGGTATGCGAATATAGTGGTATTTGTATTAAATCTCGAGAATGTTTCGAAGGAAATTTGAAATTTGTAGCTCTTTGTCACTACCTATACCTTTTTGGCTCTTGCTCTGGTCCCATTTTTGCGAGTGAAACAGAAGTTATTCATGTTCTTGGCAAAAATGAGATAGTCCCTTTTCCAAAGTATGTGGTTGGAGAGAAAGAAAATTTAATACCAACGAAGTGTACAAGAAACAAGGTATGATACTACAATCGCGACAAAACAACAAGAGATAATTATGAAATGGAGTTGCAAAACTTAAGAAGCGCTAAAGTGAGACTGGTGGAAATATGATTTCAATTTCTTGTGAAGAGAGAATAAACTTAAGAATAGAAGGCTGGGTTGTGAGATGCTAACTTGGAGGACCTGAAGAGGGCGACGAGAAACCACCATGCAAAAACCACTAAGATGGAGCGCAGCGCAGTGAAAATTACCGGCCAAGTTGCACTATCTTCTCGCCTGGGAGGTGGTTGACTGGTGGGCTGTCGAGTGGGATTTGGCCGGAGGAAAAGCTGCTGTCCTGTGCCTCTCCTGTGACGTACATGACCCTTGGTGTTCAAGTATTTAATCTTATGTTTCTTTACCCCCCAATCTCTGAGCCGTGCCTTAGACGCAGACCAATTCTCCTCGAATATGCTTCTTTGGACTGAACGAAAGATAGTTGAAGGAAGTCGGAAAACCTCCTTCAGGGACGTCTCTATACTCAGCATGACATTAGCCCACCGTCTTCCATGCCCCTGTTTGCCAATGCCCCCACAATTAGCTGGGGTTTGAAAAGACTCTCCATCCATGAACACTCCAAAGTACCCATGTACCATCTCATGAAGCAAGGTAGAAAGAAGCCGTATTGCGATGTCCCTGTCCCAAGGTTTACTAAGATGGAGAGTTGGTTTGAGTCTAATTACCCTTCGTCGATTTTTCCAGATGCCGCGTTTCCTCTCCATTTCTCGGAAGTTGATTGAATGGATACGTTGATAAAGATTTTCGAAGAAGAAAGCCTTATCAAAAGCTTTCACCCAGTCGGTGATAAAGGATTGGCGCGTTGCTCGTTTGATAATGCCTTGTGGGATTTCTCTCGCTTTGAAGAAGTCGAGGGTGTCTCTATCAATACGTTGGGAAAGCGGAACTCGGTTGTGTTCAATCATTGCAGAATCTAGTTGGTAGAGAGAGGTGCTCCTTTGAAGCGGGAGGCCACGTGCAAAGTCTGGAGACTCAGGCACCCCCATAATGTACCTCGGGGTTGATGATGATGATGTGAATGGAAGAACGAGTATCGCTAGATTGTAACAGTACTTTGATGTGTGCCGGATATCAAGGTGAAAATGAAACGAGGGACAATTGGATTTTGCGCTTATAAAAAACAAGTGTATTGCCGGAAATAAAGAGTTTCAAATTAAACCACAATGAATCGATCTGACTAGAAAGATCTGGTTAGACAGTCAAGATTTCGACAGTGACTCCAGTTGAAACTGACAATCGGAACACAATCTTCCATCGCCTAAGAGATAGAGTCCCATCGAGACAAGGTAAGCCCCAAGCCAACTGAAAAGAATTCAGAAACCAAATGCAAGGGATCGTCAAACCAGACTTCAAAGCTTATTGTGAAAACACAAAACAGCAAACAACGAAAATAAAACAGGAAGTGAATTTGACAAGTTGGAATTTTCACATTGAAATTTGTTGGAATGCAGCACTTCTCACAATGATATATTTCCAAGAAGCAAGAGTGAAAGGCTTGAATTCCTTAACCAGCTCTACAAGAGCACAAGGCATAAATATATACAACTTTGCAATAGCCATTGCCGCATCTATTTACCGAAAATTTCTTTCTCAGCATGCCCGACGGGCATACCGATATCTCCTTAAGTGGCTTAATATAACAGATATCACCGTACCTATCAACAGAATTCGACACGGGGATAGCTGGTCAGGATTTTGGTGGTTGAAGGTACACATATAACCCTAATTACTAGCCCCCAATCCTAACCTGAGCCCTAGAAGGTACACCCTCATCTAAACTTCCTCCATAGCCAAAACACAAGGGCCAAAACAACCCAGAAGCAAAGCTTCACCCCAGCTGGAGGAGATTCACTCCCTGTATCTATTTTATTTGTACTAGTTTCCCGTCCATTCTCATCCTCAAGATCTCCAGTGCTTAGAGGTGTGATTCTCCCTGTATTTGTTTTATTTGTACCGTTTCTTCCTCCATTCTCAGATTGATGAGCAGGAGGTAGTTGGATGGGGGATTTCTGGGTGAGAAGTTGGCCAGAAGATTGCTGAGCAGAAGGTTGCTGAGCAGAAGGTAGTTGAATAGGAGGTTTGGGATCGAAGAAGCCTTCTGCCAGGAGCTCCTCCTCCATGGCCTCCAACTGGGCCTTCAAGCGCGCGCTTTCTTTGCGTAGTTCCGAGCAAATAGGTGTTGGGTAAGGACGCCTGGGGAAGGAGGATCGTGGGTTGAGAGATGGAGGCCGTGTGAGCCTAAACTCTGGGGAACGAAATCCTGGCGGTTGTGGGTCTGGAGGTAGTTCGTAAGATCCCGGGGAAGGAGGTTCTGAATAATGGTTGAAAAGTCGTGTCATGGATGGTCGTGGGGCATGAGGTTGGGGGTAGGGAGGTGGTAGATAAGGAATTTGTTGTGTGTGAGCTAGACGTCGTGGCTGAGAAGGTCCTCGGCGAGATCCAGCTTGTAAGTTCGGAGGTCGTTGTATAATGGCGGAGGTAGGCTTAGGAAGTGAGGGAGGTATTGAGATGGGGTGAGAAGGTGGAGAGGTGGGAGGACTTTGTATGGGATCCTCTCTTGGGCCGTCAGTTACACCCCATCGAATCAACTCATCCCTGGTAGGCCTCCATCGGTATATACTTATGGAACTCTCGATTGAGTACATGATTTGACCGTAAATTTTAATGCGAAGAAGCTGGTTCAGAGAGGTCTCTACACTCACCATAGCATTGGCCCATGGCGGTCCATGACCATCAGAGCCTAGTCCACCATCCTTGGGCGAGACGTTATCTGTATCCCCGGCTGAGAATATGTTGAAGAAAGCATGCATCATCTCATGAATCAACGTAGTAATCATGCTTCTTTTGACATTGCCGTTTATTACATCCCTCCGATGGTGACGTGGATCGAGAATAATGATCCTGCTTCCTTTGCTCCAAAAACCATAATACTCGTCCATCTCCCTGAAACTAATTTTACTTATATGCTCTCGAATTTTTCCGAAAAAGAAGGCCTTGTCCAGGGCTACAGACCATTCCTGTATGACTTAAAAGAGTCTGTCATCGCTGACGACGCTTTCTGGAATTGTGCGGAAGAACGAAATTGACTTTCTATCCAGACGTTGCCAAAGACGCGTCTCATTTTACTTGATGATCGCAGAAGATAAATCGGCCCAGTGGTAGCTAGGTGGAAATAGCAACCCCCGGGTTATATCGTTAGAAAGTATGCGTGGGGCCATTGTGAATTTCCAAATTATTGATAACGACGAGGTGCAAACAATGCTGTCTGTTTGGATTTCTCGGAATTTGGCTTCAAGGCGAGCTCCAAAATACACTTAAATATTCTAAATTGCAGGTGCAGCCGTTCAAAAACCAGAACAAGAACAACTGTATCGTGAGAGGACAAGGGGTTGGGGTATAAATCAAATTCATGTCGCAGAAAATGAAGTTTTTGGAAAGACATTCCGAATCCAATGGAAGTACATTGCCAGTGTCGAGACACCAGATACACGCCAGAATAGCAAAATGACATTCTGATACCGAGGAGGAGCGAGTGGCCCAAGAAATAGGATAACTAGGCGAAATTCCCGAAGGAAAGTAATACGGAAAATTGTGGCCATCACAACATAGGCAACCAAAACATGTTTTGAGAAACTGTAAGATAAATTAACTCTGCAATATCCTAAATCTTAGTTCGAACCCTAGAACTATGCCACGGGAATGGGCGAAAGTAAACAAACACAAAGTGTTGAACAGTGAAAAATTCCAAAACAAGGAATCACAAGTTGGAGGGCAAAACCAAGATCCCCAAGTCTCATAAACACATAAGAGTTATAAAACAAAACTCAAAACAAGTAACAAGGAGAGACCCGACCACCCACGTCTCTCATTCCAAGAGTAGCCAGCCCAGTGAGGCATGGAAACCCGTCCCGACGAAGAACACGAGGACTGAAATTCAAATCTCACTTCTCTGCTCTAAAGGCTACTCACTATATTCTAAATATATAAGCCGTACCCTCCAACAACCAACCTCTTCGCAAGCCAGTTGCAAAGTATATTTTTTGCGCCACCCAAAAGACCAATGGGTATCATACACCTCACCATCCCATTCCACCACCCTCCCCCCATAACCCCCGCTAAAGAAACCACCCTACCACCCATCCCTTCCCCCTCACCCTCACTCACTCCATCTACTTCACAATCTCAAACCCATTCAAGATCCTCCCAAAAGTACTACACATCCTCCAACACCCCATCCCACTCAACCCCGCCCCCGCCCTCCTCACCCTCTCCATACACACCCCCCTATCCCCCTTCCCCAACTTCGCATACGCCCAACAAATAATACCCCCGGTAAGCAAACAAACACTAACTTCATAAGAACACTCCGCCACATTCCCAAACTCAATTACCCGATGACAAAGCTCCAACATCGCATAAACATGTCCCATAGTACTCTCCGCCATCTCGGAATTAGCCCAATGCTTGAGATTCTCCTCGGCAAAATTGCCATCTTGGAGGTTATTCGAGCGCCCGGCCACGAGATGCATATCTGATAGCGAAACGTCGAGAGCGACGTATGCGAGACGGTGGAGGAGGGTAGCTGCGGTGGAAACGCCTTCACGACCGTAACACTCGTCGAAAGAATCCAAGCCGTCGATAAGCCATTTTCGTCGTTCTTGAAGCCCTTTACCAATAGGCAGTGCGGAGTTGCCAAATGAACCCATGAGACCGGTAGGATTGAGCATGCTGGTCGATTGACGCCATTCAAAGATATGAGTGTGAATTGCGTAGATGAGTACCATTTTTCCAAAGTCGCTGCCTGTTTCTACAACTGGTGGAGCGGGCTTGACCCATTTGTGGAGGAGACAAGCGTTGAGGGCGTGGAGGTAGTAGTTGCCTGTCGGTCTATTTGGTTGGCTGATGAGGACTCTCCAGTTTGCTGAGGGGGAGGTCCAGAGTTCTTCGGCGCAGGGGAATACGCAGTTTGTGGTTTCGGCTTTGCTGACGTATGGTTGGCAGTTGAAGAGGGCTGGCCATTGGCAATCGAACATCTGTCGTGTGTTAGCAGTATTAATTGAACTCAGAATGGTATAAGCTACTCACGTATATACACAAGCCAAGTCGTTTTCGCTTCTCGGTTTCAACCCATGCAATCCAGATGGCATCCCAATCACTTACACCGGGGCCTTTGAATTTCTCAGCCGGTATTCGAGACGATGGACGACAATCAAGAAGGCGTGCTCGTCTCATGGTGGTTATGAGAGCTCCACGAGCGCCTTCTGCAAACTCGTAAGATTGCTTACTGCCACCCCATGTTCCAGCTACACACAACAAGAAAGACGTCAAAATGTTGTCAGCAATCCGGAGCTAGACACGATTCCGTTAGCCAAGTCATTTTTAGAGTTTGATTATTTGAGAAGGACTCACAGATTTCGGGTCCATCTCAGCGGAACGGGCAACAGCAAGCCTCAAATGATCATAAAACAATCTCGAAAACCTGCCCCGATCCATCCTGGAGTGACTCGAGCCAAGAAAACACATGGCGAGTAGTAAAAGAGGTGATACAGAGTAAATATCGAAAGTTGGAAGATGAAGGACAGAGAATCTTGGATGAATGTGTTGTATATACATATGAAGGAAAAACTCTACAACTTCCGAAGGAGGGAACATAGCGTCATTGATTGGTGGTTTGGATAATGGTGTTCTGAAGTTTGGATCATCAAGAGCTGAGATGAGATTATTTCGGAGTGGCTCGTTTACAGGTTGAATGGACCTAATGATATTGGGCGATAATTGAATTGACCTTGCTTCGTCCAAGACCGATTTCCATGAAGTTGGTAGCAGGTGGAGTGGGACAACACGAGGAGCGCGTGGTACTGGGTTATTTGGTTTATCTGGCCAGTCGTTTGTATCTTCATCAACTGCATCGGCAGCGTCTAGATGACTGACATCGTCTGGTCGATAAGAAACTGCCTGATATTGATACGGGTTTTCTGCAAAATCCACGTAATTCGGGTCATGATCGAGGTAGTTTGTTGGCGAAGCTTCTGAGTGGAGCGAGTTCAACGTCCACGAGATATCCGCATCATACGAGCCCATATATGAATTTGAATTGTCGGCGAATAACATAAAGCCCCCCCATAAATCCGGGTTAAAATTCTCAACGGGGGTAAAAGAAAACACATCTTGAGATGTAAGAGCAGCTTCCATGAGATTGTTAAGACCTTGGTTAGGCACTTGGGAAATCATTGGTAGCCGTTCATCATGTGATTGAGGATGATATTGTGGTTGGTAACCAGATCGGGGTTGCTGTTGGTGATGTTCAACATATTGGCGTTGATAAGCACTGTTTGGTGATTCGGGAATCCCTCTTTTATCTTGTTTAATTGGGGTGTCACCGCTTTCGTAGGATGCAGTGGACCTTTGAGGTGATGGAAACTCGTTGGAGAACTCGCTAGCGTTGGCAGAGTCCGTTTGTGTGGCATGAATTCGTCGATGTCTATTCAAGAGATCACTTCTCGTGAAGGCTTTTCTGCATACTGGGCAGTTGAATTTGCCACCTTCGTCTGTGGGGGATAGTCAGCAGTAGGAAAAGCAAAGTGTGATAATATATCATGAAAAATGGTGAAGATAGCATATAAATACCAACGGGATTTGGGGTAGGGGCCTTCTTGCTCTTAACGAGCAGCTAGCTGTGAACTTTGAGCTTTAATCAACGCCGAGGACACCGAGGTATATTTATATTACCTCTTCTTGATACGGAAATTAACTTACGATTAGCTTGATGACGAGTCAAATTCTCAATTCTGGTATATGTCTTAGAGCATCTAGTACAAGCGAACCGTTGACCAGGGGTAGTATTCTTCCCATCTCTCCTCTTCGTAGCCGCCGGTGAGTCGGCTGGGCTTGAGGTCTCTTGAGAGACATCCCGATCGCTGTTGGTGCCGTCGTTACCGGTTGTTGCACCGCCGCGGTCTGCGGGCCACTGTTCCTGCCGTCCACCAGGCTGCAGATGGGTGTTCTCCATGAGGTTGGTCGTCCACTGTTGACTCCACCACCGAATCTCTGGGATGTGGTTGTTGTAGTGAGATTAGGGTGAGATCGTCCACTGTGTTCCCGCAGTATCTTGTTACTAGGCTAGGTTAGCTTCTCAAGGTGGACAGCCCTTGGGACGCTACAAATCGGATGGTTGAGGACTACGGCAACCTTATTTCAGAAGGATGGTTGACCAATGACGCGCGTGTGGTGTTCGACGTCTAGTTAGAACTAGTACTGGGGTCTCAAGTTTACAACCTCTTCCCAATGCTTATCTGTCCTCGATATTTATTTAATATTTCTTATAGTTGACTATTAAATTAAATCCGATTGAAGAGAGCAGAGCTAAAAATGTGTACAGTGACTTCAAATAATACTCGTACTAGATAGAAGATACTAGGGTGGAAGAAGTGATGCTTGTCGACCACCGTAAAACCCATGCATCAAAAAAGTGGACGAGCGAGTTGTATCACATTTCCATTTATTGGTCATGTTGCACAACTTCCACTTCCCCTCCTATCAATCTACCATTCCGAGTGCTGTTGAAAGTCCCGTCTTGCCATGGGGAGGTATTCATCCTCATCTTTTCTTTGGCGATATTATTGATGTTGCCAGAGGAAAGCTGGGGTCCACTGCTCTGCAATGTCGAATACAACGGAAACTTAAGTTCCTGATTCTTTTGTATCAAGTCTCCATTTCTTGAAAGATTCTAGAGTGATGAGAAAAGCGGAGATACACAGAGCATTGACGGAAACTCTTACTTCGTTTTTGGATCTACCAACCTATTTCACCATGCGGGAAGAACGATCTTTCTACACATATTATTGAAGGTCGTAACCTACTGTCTTGTGGCACATTCATCTCTGCTATTTAGAGACCTATGAGCTTCGAATTCGGGGAAGTAGCAGCCCACAAGAGACACTCCATCCTTCGTCTTCCTTCTTGAGTACTTGTACATGTTGACCAGAAATTGCCTCCAATTGTCACTTCCCATGAGCCCATTGCGATCCCAACCCCCAACCTTGAACTCCAATATCACAATAACGCCAGTAAGATGCGAAAACTCCATGGTATCTTCTTCAATCCCTCAGCCAAGCTCTCCGTTTCTCTTCCTTTTTCGCTTTCCGCTTTTCCTTGAACTGTTTCAACTCCGTCTTGGTCAACTTCTTGCCGCTTCTTTCTGCTTTCAAGCTCTTCCCATCGTGGCTATTGGCTGCAGCATCGACATCGAAGAATGCATTCATCTGCCGCTTGCTCTTGTTCTCGTCATTGTAATTATCGGGGGTGATCTCGGAGTTTTGGAACCGACCTGTAAATCGATTGAAGGCTGCCGTTGCCGCATATGCGCCCGCTGGATCTGCTTGTCCTGCTGGCGCAGATGGCTCAGCGGTAGCTGGTGGTTGCGCATACCAAGCTGTCGGATCGTAATCGCCATGTATCGCAGGATTGTAACCAGTTGTTGCTACCGGCGGAGGGGGAGAGTTCGTCGCAGCTGGGAGGGGAGCTGTAACCCCAGGTGGGCCTGGCTGGGGAATAGCAGTATCTGCCTCGGGGACTCGTGGATTCGTCCATTGACTTGCGCCGGTGAAGCGATTGTAGAAATAGAAAGCCTGTGCGGTCTCCTCCCATACTGGTGCCCACCCATCATCTTCTTCGGCTGTAGGGGGCGCTTCGGTCGGTAATGGGGGAATCGATTCGTCTGGTAGTGGTGGAGCGTCTGCGATTCCGTCCTCTGCAGATGGCTCATTTGTTCCGTTGTGCCCTTCTACCCAATTCTTGTCCGATTTGGTTGTGTGAACTCCATCTGTCTTCTCCTCAACCTCTTCTCCTTCCTCCAGTTCCTCGGGGGGATCTTGTTCCTTTTCTGGGGCATTGTTATTCTCCTCAATGGCACCTTCAGCTTCCCCACCGGAATCGGTCCTTGGGTTGGGCGAGGCTGAAGGTTCCTTTCTGTCGCTATCCGCAGCACCCTCCATCATGGAATTGTGCAACTAGGCAATCTGTGACTTGAGAAACAAAGGAAATTGGGTTCAATGTAGCACAATGGGCGTCCTGCACAGTAAAGTGTTGGCAGATAAATGGTAGTTGGTGAAGTTGTACCTTTCATGACGCGCAAAGAAAAAGAGAACATGGATGTTGGAGCGTAGTGCCTAAAAATAAAGGCATTACGTTAGCCACATACAAGCCACATACAAGCCACACAGTGACACGATGGGTAAATCTCACTCACAAGAAAAATGCTGTTCACCCCCAACGTGGAGCAGTGCAACAACTTCACCAACGTCATTGGGTTGTGCAATTGATTTATGCCAATAATATACTTAGCACTTTAATACATATTGCTCCCAATTTAGCTTCAATCCACAACTAAACTAGCATCGCTTTTCGCTCGCCACCCTCGGGCATGTCGACATCAACAGGGCCCATCGTCAGCCTCGCTCTACCCCGATCATGAAATTTGCCAAAGAATTGGAGCAGGACCTGGTGCCAGGTCAGTGATAGCTTCTGCAGGAATACCATATCAAAATTCTAACAGCCCTTTTACTGCAGAATGGCGTGCTAAATACCTCGACTACAAAGCTGGAAAGAAACATGTTAAAGCCGTCGCAAGAGCGGCGCATCGAATGAACGCAACGCCTGGAAGTGGAACTGCGAATGGCAAAGGGAACAGCCCTCTTCAGCCCTCGAATCGAAGTTTATATGGAGCCACATCCCCATTCAATCCCAAAGTTCGCACCACCTCAGCCTTACGACGATATAGCAATGTGGATGATGGACCTGGCGAGCCTCTTCGAACATCACCAGCACCCATCGGCGCAGATTCTCGACCAGATTCCGGGGAATCCAACGATGTTATCCGACCAATGCCCCGAAGTACACCTGCCATAGCCATCGCTCGCAAAGTTGAGTCTCCAGCAAACGAGGAAACCGCAGGTGCCTATGGAAGCTTTGTGCCAACTCCTCCCAGCAAAAAACCACATCCTTTCGAACTCCCAGCACCTGCAATTACTCCTGACCTTGCTAGACGTAGCACCGAATCCTTCAATGTTCCCCCAAAACGACTCCCTCCACCAATTCGAACTTCCACCTTCGACGACCCCGCAAATGCCTATGAAGTTGGCCCTACCACTCCCCCTCCGAAATCGGGGTTTACCTCGTTACGGGATCGATTAGCGCATAACCACAACCCAAAAATACGTCGAATCTTTACTTCAACGGGGGGCCCTTTGGAACCATCAGAGGTAAGCAGGATAGATACCGACATGGTAGCATTTGACCAAGTTAGAGCCAAGCAAAAGGAGTTTTTCAAATGGATGGACAAAGAACTAGACAAGGTCGAGACTTTTTATAAATCCAAGGAGGATGAGTCGGGCGGGCGACTGAATGTCCTACGGGAGCAGTTGCACGAAATGAGGAATCGGAGAATAGAAGAGGTTGCATTGGTACAACAGGCGAAACATCTGCACAAACGAGACGACTCTCCCGCTTTTGGCTCCACTCGTGTGCCTTCAGATGGCAGCGACAAAAAAGATAAACCACGGGATTCCTGGTTTGATCCATTGGGAAGAATCGTCGGAGGTGCAAAAGCTAAAGCATTTGGGCCTCATCCTGGATCCAATTCAAAAGCCCTGCAAAGCATGACTGCTTCCCCTGCCATACGACCTCAAGGAAATCACGCGGATCAGAATCGTGATTACATTCGTCGGCCACCTCAATTTGAAATTGTGCCGTATCGTACCGCTAAAAGAAAGTTAAAACTTGCCCTCCAGGAATACTATCGTGGTATGGAACTTCTTAAATCATACGCTTTACTTAACCGGACGGCATTTCGAAAGATCAACAAAAAGTATGACAAAGCCATTGATGCTCACCCACCACTGCGGTACATGTCGGAGAAGGTCAATAAAGCCTGGTTTGTACAAAGCGATGTTTTAGATGGACATCTACATGCCGTCGAAGACCTGTATGCCCGTTATTTTGAACGCGGGAACCACAAAGTCGCTGTCGGCAAACTAAGAAGCGCTTCTGGAAAGAAAGCCGATCAGTCTGCAAGTGCATTCCAAAACGGTATCTTGATTGGAACTGGTGCTGTCTTTTCCATTCAAGGCGCCATTTACGGTCGTGACCTACTTTGGGACTCTGACCCTACGATCGTGGTACAAACAAGCTATCTACTTCAAATTTATGGTGGATATTTCCTTGCTCTCTATTTATTCTGCTGGTTTTGTTTGGATTGCAGCATTTGGACGCGCCACAAGATCAATTACACCTTTGTATTTGAATTTGATCCTAGGCATAATTTGGATTGGCGACAGTTATCGGAGTTTCCTTCTTTACTCGTTCTCGTATTTGGTTTATTTTTATGGGTTAACTTTACCCGTTATGGCTCTTCTGATATGTATATTTATTTCCCGGTTATTCTGATCTTTGTCACGGTGGTTTTGATATTCTTCCCTGGGCCGGTGCTATACCATAGAAGTAGAAAATGGTTCGTTTACTCACATGTAAGTTCTTCGACCCTTCAACCAAGCATATAATAACATGTTTTTCTAGTGGCGTTTGCTTTTAGCTGGATTATACCCCGTGGAATTTCGCGATTTCTTTTTAGGTGACATGTACTGCTCCTTGACCTATTTCATGAGCGTAAGTTCCCTCCCCCCCCCCCCCCCCCCCCCCAAAAAAAAAATTCTCCGGCCCCTAACGAATTTCACAGAACATCGAACTCTTCTTCTGTTTATACGCCAACTATTGGAATAATCCATCGCAATGCAATTCAACACACTCTAGACTTCTTGGCTTCTTCTCGGCATTGCCTGCAATTTGGCGGGCGCTCCAGTGCATAAGACGTTACTACGATACTCGAAATATATTCCCTCATCTCGTCAATTGTGGGAAATATTGCTTCACGATCGCATATTGTGCTACGCTTAGTATGTACCGAATCGACCAGACCACGAGTAAATTGGCGATATTCTCTACGATCGCGACTATCAACTCGATATATGCCTCTATCTGGGATTTATTAATGGACTGGTCGGTCCTCCAACCCGACGCCGCCAAACCTCTCCTCCGCGATGTCCGTGGCTTCAAAAATACTTGGTGGTACTACGGCGCCATGATCATCGATCCTATTTTGCGATTCAACTGGATATTTTACTCGATGTATACCCATGATTTGCAACATAGCACATTCGTCTCCTTCGCCGTTGCATTCTCCGAAGTCACACGTCGTGGTATCTGGACTCTTTTCCGGGTCGAAAATGAACACTGCTCTAATGTTGCGCGCTTCAAAGCTTCTCGTGACGTCCCACTTCCGTACTCATTCCTGAATGAATCTGAAGAGGACTTTGAACGGCAGGATACTGCTGTCCCCGAATCCGAAACCCCGATAACACCCACTTTATCGAGACATAGAAGTCATGCAGGCACGGGTCTTGAGGCGCAAGTCACGGATGGTGGGAGTTTGAGGAGACGACAGACCCCGGTGAGGACTTTCACTATGGTTATTGCGAATGCGCATACCCAGGATTTTGAACGCAAGAAGAAACCTGGGGTTGGGGATAGTGATAGTCCTGCTAATCGGAGACGGGATGAGGAGGTGGCGGATGAGGGGGTGGATGCGGAGAGTAGTGATGAGGATGATGGGGATGATGCGCAGGATATTTTGGATGCTGAGGAGTTGATTAGGGAGAGGACTAAGGGGCAGGGGAGTTGATGTAGAGGATAGAGGTTGATGGGGGAGTTAAAGGTGGGTTTGGGATACATAGATCTTTTTTTTCCTTTTTAGATATACTTTTTTATTACCATTAGATTTTTATTTTGGGGATGATGAAAATGCAAATAGAATTATACCTAGGTGGGCGTTGACTTGCGATGGAGTTGGTGAAATATCGAGGATCAACAATTTGGCGCGCGGCTGAGGCCGAGATCCAGAGGTGGGGCTTGGTGACCACATGAATTGAGGTCGTTCCTTGCCCATTCTCAGCTCCTCCTTCGACTTGACGACTCGACGACGACCTCGACCACTTCCAGATTCAGGGGATGGTCGCTCTTTCCCTCATACCTCTACTTTAACTTTGCGTCATCGTAACGAAAACACGACGAGAAGGGAAGGCACGATGGACGAACTGACGGTTTGAACAACAAGACTCATTCTCAAGGAAGATTAACTTTTTCATATGTAGGAACGCTGATCTACAAGGAATGCTCAACAAAAAATTCTCAAAAAAATGAGCTGCAACCTGGAAGAGGGTAAAAAAACGCCATATCCAACTCCCAAATCCAAATCCCAACCCGCAAACCAGTCCCCCATCTTATCTTATCTACTCTACTCTACCTTTACATCTTTACTCTAGATCTCAATCTCCTTCTTAAAGAAAGCGCAAATCTCCTCCCCACACTCAATACTCCTCATCTCAGTCGCAACCTCATGTTTCTGCGCCGGCGCCCCGCCAAGATTAACATTCAAATCATCGAGTAATTCCATGATCATATGCATCATCGTCTTCTTGACCCCCGCACCACCGCCGTATTTCTCGATATAAGAGGTAGCGAGATCCTCGCAGAAATAGATACCACCTGGTACGACGATGGGGAAGAGCGTGTTTAGGGAGACGATTTGTTGGTTCATGGTGTGCCCGCCGTCGTCGATTATTATGTCGAAACCGCCGCCGGATTGGGCGATGAAAGAGTTGAGAAATGAGATGTCTTCTTGGGAGCCGGTGAAGACTTTGGCGTCTGTTATGTTCTGTGTTTGGGTTAGTGGGATGATTGGAGGGGGATCACGAGGTATGGGTGAGGGGCTTCGGAAACCGAGGGCATGGATGGGGTGAGACTTACTGCTGACCATTTTTCTACGCATTCGGCGTCATATTCGATGTAGTACTATTCGGTAAGTTCAGTCAGCCTCGATTTTCTTTCGTTATCTCGTGATGTGGTGGAGGGGGTAAGACTGGGGTAAGCAGTACGAAGGGGTGTGGAGGGGGAACGAAACGTACCATGTCGACGTTTGGGAAGAACTCGAGCCAGGTGTGATAGGATTTTCCGGGTCCGTAATTCATGCTATTGACAGGTTAGTATTATTTTTTCTTTCGTAATTTAAGGCGCGGAATTTGAGAGGAATGAACGAGGGATGGGATTTTCTTACTCGCAACCGAGGCCGATCTCGAGCATTTTGAGGGGCTCATCTCGGATGGGCTCCATGTATTTTTCGTACACTTGAGTTTCTTGGTTAGAATTTGGATTTTTGCTACTCGGGGGAAATGAGAACTTACTGTAATGATAGTTGTGGGTAGTTACTTTGTCAGTTCCCCATTTGTTTGCGATTTCAGTAAAACTTGGGCGATCCTTCTGGCCATTCCCTGATGGAATGTTGTTCATATCAACCTCTGGATAAGGTTTCGATGAAGTGGAAGAATGCGCTGAAGAAGCCCCATGTTTGGTGTCCTCCACAACACTTGGTTTATACGCAGTCGCAAGTTGTTCATCGCTGTGTGTTGGAGGAGCGGCAGTTTCGTTATGAGAGGAGCCTTGAAGGGCGGAAAGGTATTCAGGACGACCTTGGAGATTCCATAATGTTGCGAAGAGGAAGATGATTCCTACGCATGCGCTGATGGAAATGATGTTGAAAGATTTGACAGCCATAATGAATGTTTTTAGCGCATTTGCGTTTGTTGTTACGATCGGATGATGTGTTTGGAAGAGTTGAATCTTGTGAGGCTCAAGGTGGAAAAGGGTTCTAGATGGAGATATTAGGATAGATGAATTTGACGAATTTGACGAATTTGCTAGTGAGTGACGATACAAAAACTAACAAAAACAAGGAAAAATTTGAGGGTATGAAAAGAGTGAGTGAGATCTGGAGAATTCAGAGGAGAGGAGAATGTCTTGCTATCATTACTTGACGTGAGAGTGACCCCCTTGACCAGACCGCCGCCCCCCTTGCATCATGGGTGGCAGTTTGATCCAAAGGGGCTTATCACCGTTACACTAAGAAGAACGCAAAGGACTGCTTGAGCTGGATCAGCTTTACCGTCCCTAAAACGGCATTTCCCTCTGTGCAATTGCTTGGCTGGGCTTTTTTGGTTGGTGGTTGGTTGGTTCGTTTGCTGTCAGAGAACCATGTGGCGTATTTACGGGACAGCTGGGCTTCGTCTGAATGTGGCAATGCGGTAGCCCAACGTGGCATTGGATAATAAAATTAGATCTCTTTTTTTAAGAGCAGGCCTGAGATGTTCGTATGGGGCGTATTGGTTTGTGCATTGGGGTGGGCTGGAGGAAAGCGCTGCCTCGCATATTTGGTAAGAGAGTGGTGTTACATTAGGTATGGCGTTACCGGAGAATTCCCGGTTTGAGAATGATATGATGTTAGCAAATGCAAGATACTACATTTTAAACTGTTTATGGAGGGTGGAATGGAATAAATTGAAATAATTTGTGGAATGTTGAAGTATTGGGGGACTTGTCTTCGGGAACTTTCCAAAGTTCCTAGGATTCTAGAAGTTCAATGGAAAAGCGGGAGCAAGGAGACATGGCGACCTACTGGCCAAACTTGTCACCAGTATTCTGGGGAACATGGGGATATGTATCATGTTGTCTGACATTAGCGTTACAAACTCATTTACCGATGCCTTTTTCATATGTAGTCAGCAATCCGTAAATAATCTGGGTTTGAGATGTACACCAGTTATCGAATTACACGGTGTACAAAAAGGAAGGTATATTTTTATGCGTGGAAATTACACAGCATCCTGCATATCCAGCCTTATGGTGGTGTTACGATGAGAAGACCTGGAAACATCGTGTTTGGTGTTGATGAATGTTGGGGATGAGGCCATGGTGGCATGGGGGGGCTTCTCCCAGCTGGCGGCTGTGTGCAAGCGAGGATTTCTCATTGGATGCCACGAACTTCATAGACTGATGCCTGAAAAGGTACCGGCAGGATGGGGACGGTTCCTTCGTATTTCTGGCCGTGGGGTGATTGGACATCGTATACGGAGTGTAGGTATTTTGTCGAAAGATAACTGTGTAACGTAAAAAAGGGTAATCTCCTTCTCTTTTGATGTGAATGGCACTTGAAATGGACAGTTTACCGCTCAGCCTGCCTTTCTTTTCCTCACTCTCTTTTCGACATTAACCTGCGAGTGCATTACTTGTACGAGCATTCACCTTGCAGATCATCCCACCAAAAGCAAACAAGAGCAGCCAAGGGATCGTCAGAACTACGGAACACCCTCTGATACCGCCTCGCCGTGACTTCCGAACTTTGAGAAGGCTGAGAAGAGTGCTGGAGGAAACAGCAGTTTCAGTTGCTGATGCTTATACTCGTTAAATAGGGGGTGGAAGTTGGAACGTGGCCACACTAAATCCCGTGTGATTGACTTGCATTCCAGGATTCAATCAGTCAGCGCGGGGGGTTGCATTTCGCCGCGGTGAATTATATATTTTGGGTCTTACAGCTGCAGCCACTCAATATCACGAAACGCCCAGTCGGGTCGCTCTCACGCTACGCTGTTGATTCACTAGGTTGTGGTGGGTGTGCTCCCTGTGCCCAATTCTCTGGAGCTGATGTGTGACAGGCCATTCAGGGGCTTCCCTTGCCCCAACAGGTGGACCCTTGGCTTGTCCTCCCCACCTGAAGCCCACCACCCGAACAGCTACAGTTACAAATACATACTAACAACTCTATGATGCTGGACGACTGAATAACAAAACCACATTCGCTGATTCTCTTTTCTCAACGTTTCTCGTCTTTTTTTGGCAACTTTCAACACGCCGGACGGAAAACAAAACAATCATGGAATTCTATCAACTCAACTTCGCCATCTTCGTGGTGCTTAATGCGGTACTGGCTTATCGGGAATACAGACAGACGGAGGTGCCACACACGGAGAAGGAGAGTAGTGCAAGGAAACTGGTTGCTTCTAATGATAGCAAGGCCTTGCTGAAGACTTTCAAATGGAGATTTCTACCAATTTATTTATTGGTAAATGGTGCGGATTGGCTGCAGGTATGTCGTCTAAAGGATAGAGTTGGAGGCTGCATCTACTGACTTGGATATTAGGGACCATATATTTATCCACTCTACAAAGGTATGAATTATTTTCTTTGATGTTTTGATACCTCCCCGCTTGGTAGTGTAGTGTCATAGAATTCAATGACGTATTTGAGATTCCAGCTGTGCTAACTTGATATCAATAGATGAAAAAGGACTCGCAGAAGAAGTCGTGGCAGCACTTTTCATGACAGGTTTCCTGGCCGCAGCGATATCAGCTTCCTTTACTGGAAAACTGGCAGACAAATATGGCCGTCGTTTGGCATGTCTCGCATTCTGCGTAATCTACTCGCTATCCTGCCTCACCCTCCTCACTGACGATATTCTCATCTTGTTTATGGGCCGAGCATTCGGTGGCATCAGCACAACACTCATGTATAGCGTTTTCGAAAGCTGGATGGTTACCGAATATAATCAATTGTTCCCCGACGAGCCTGGAAGTACATTGAGTGGGATATTCAGCACTATGACGACATTAAATAGTGTGGTTGCTATTTTGGCTGGTGTTATTGCTGAATGGGTGAATGATTTGGTGGGAACTGAGAAGGCGCCTTTCATGACTGCTGTTGCTGTTTTGGCCACCGCTTTTGTTGCTATTTCTCAGAATTGGGTATGTGTTGTATTTCTGTTTTCAAGAATTGTTGCTAATTGTTATGTAGGGTGAAAACTATGGCGATTCTCACAATGCCAAATCAGATGTTGAGAATATGGAACCTCCACGAAAGAGCACTTGGAGATTGTTCATGGATGGTATATATTTCTCCTGAAAGTCAATTAGAACTGCCTGGAGCTAACATTTCCCAGATAAACGATTGATTGCACTTGGTGCCACCTCGTGTTTCTTTGAAGGCTCAATGTACATCTTCATCTTCTTCAAATTCCCCGCCCTGAAACTATCCCACAAACTTGCAGGTGGAGATGAAACTGGTAATTCTGCACCATTCCTTCCTGAAAATAATCCTAATAGCAAAAAACAGATCTGCCATTCGGTCTAATCTTCGCAATCCTCATGTGCAGCATGATGTTAGGCTCCATGCTGTACAACTACCTCATAACCTCCCACCCTTCCATCCAACCAACCAAGATTCTCGTCGTCATGTTGAGCGTGGCTTCCGCATCTTTCTTCGTCCCTGTCCTCTTCCGTGACGAACGTCTTACCTTCTGGTGTTTCTGCATTTTCGAAGTCTGTTGTGGAATTTACTTCCCACTTATGGCATATCAGAAAGGAAAGGTTATTGATGATAGTGTTCGTGCGAATGTTTACGGTTTGATTCGGGTGCCGTTGAATGTCTTTGTCGTTTTGGTTTTGAGTACTACTCGGGAGGGTATGTTGCCCCTTTTCCACTTTAATCTTCATTTATGCTAACTTGTTTTAGGAACTCAGCACCGCGACCTAGTCTTTACATGCTGTAGCGGGCTACTTCTCGCCTCTGTCGCTGTCAACGGGGCATTCTTGTAGAAATAAAAACAGGTACTTGGGGCATTTTCTCGGCGTTGAATGGATATCCCGGAAGAGATGCATTTGGACAACAGAATGGTCTTGGATAGACTTTGGGATAGAGTGCTGGGAATGGTGTATGGCGTATGAACCTTCGATTCTATGATAGTAGGATTTTTTCGAGAATGAAATTACCCTTTTTTTTCTTTTGTCCATCTACTCCCATCTTTTGAGAATGTGAACGGAGGAGCACTGATTTCATGAGTTGCTGGTAAGCGGTTGAGTGTTTGGTTTTCTTGACTTGTCTATTCATAGTCATGATATTTAGGTTGTATATTTTTTGAGACAACTCTCTCCCAGGCTCTCACATTCTCAATATCTTCATCCATCACAACATCAACACTGCAAAACAAAGCACAATCATCGTTCCAAAACTCAAACATAAAGAAAATGTGTCTCCAAATCTTCGAGATCTTCTCCTGTGGTCACACAAGCGAGAGACCGCTCTACAAATTAAGATGTATCGAACAAACCACCAAACGCTGTTTTGACGTACAATTCAGATGTCCAGGGAAGAAAGGGGAGAAGGGCGTTAAGTTTTTGGGGGGGTATATGTGTGAGGAGTGTGCTGAGAGGATGGTGTTTGGGGTTGGTAGAGGGGAGGGTGGAAGGGGAGAAGGGAAATGATGGGATGTGAGGAGGTGAGATCAGAATAGAGGATAGAGGGTTAAGGGGTAATTTATATTTTGTAAAAATGGTTGTTGAAATGGAAGTTAAGCGAGGATGTAACTTAATATTCTAGCAATCAAGCTTTTGTGACTCTCCCCCTCACCAATTTCTGAGCATCCCCGCTTCTTCATGGTTTCACGATCTCACAGTACATTTATCACAATTTTGAATCTCAGGAACTGTGTAAGCTAACATCCGCTCAGCATGTCGTTCAGAAGAACCCTTATCTCTGGGCCTCAAACGCTCCCCCTCTGGCACAAAGTTTAATTATCCCAATTGTCTTCGACTGGGCTTCCTGTGGCAGGTGGTATGATGCTAACGAGGACACAGAGAGCTCAATACGATCGCCTGAAGCCTAGAAAGTTGAACCTTGAAATTCAGACGACGAAACCCTTTATAAGTGCTTCAGCGAGTATTGCCGTGTTTCAATGCTATTTCTTGTTGCTCCGAAGAAACCGGGCTCTATTTTCGAGGCCTCTCTCCCCCGCCCACCAAATGATATTTGGGTTGTGAGCAGTCCGGTGGATACCTATCATATCCCGGAAAGGGACTCGCCGGACCAAATGAATTCCTAATTCCTAGAATTAATCATCACAATTTTGTATCTTTTGATGAAAAGCCTACTCTTGTTTTTACTTAGACTTGTTCTAGATTTATCTTTCATTTATGTTAACGTGTTTGACCACCGAGTGTCCGTGACCACCGAGTGCCCGCGAAATCTCTTGGCACTACCATCTTATATTAGAAGTTATAACTTTCTTCCCCACTACTAAATAAAAAATCTGCTAAGTACTCTCATATGAATCAGATGTCTCTTCTTCAATAAAAGAACATGTACAAGCGTTATGCCCAGTCTCTCCACACCTTCTACAGTGTCTTTGAGCTCGCTGAGCCATATCTTGATTATCCCCACCACAAGCCTTCTTCCTGCTCTGTTACACTAAAGGCAACTCTGAAGTTACTGCTTATGACGTCTCACTAAACTTTAACACTCCTCCAGTCTAAATCCGCTTCCTTTTTCCCCCCTTGCGCTTAGTTAACTCATTATTAAGCTCTTCAAGCTCTTGGATACAAGCTACCATAAGTATGTTCTGATGTAGCATAAGTTCAGCGCCTTTAACAAAGCTACAGAAATCCATCTTTTACTGAACTAGGTGAAGAGCTAAGATTATTTTAAACTAGCTTAGTCTGTGATCCAAATTCAAGTGTATTGCTTAGTGTTCTGGACTGCCATAGTGTCTCTTGCAATGGGGTCTGGGGTCGAATATCTAATTTATCTAGTACAACTTGTGCATCTAATGGAACTAAGCCTGCGCTCCTGAAGCTTGATCTGATATTGGCTTCTGTAAATGTCTCAAAAAAAGCGTCGCCAAAAGCTGGCAAGAAGCCTATCTTGCGTCAATATGGAAGACACGTCTCTGTGCCAAGGCTCTAATGCGCTGAGAGTACTGGACTTTTAGTACTACAAAACAACACACATCTAAAGGCTGGAGAATGTGGGATGAATGAGGAGGCATACAGAGCGTGATAATCTTGTTCTCTTCACAGAAGTCCTTAAATTCCTGTGAGTTATGACTCTCATGGCCATCTAAGATAAGTAGCTGATATACCCCTACCTAGTGTGTCTTTGTATGCTTGTCAAAGTGTTTCAACTACTCTAGACCAAGCTTGTTTGTTGTCTATCTATTCTTAGAGACTGCAAGAACCCAGTCATCAGGTATACTAGTCTCTTCATACCAACTAGAGAGGTGTACCCTGCCTTTATAGATAATAAAAGCTGGGATTACAACGCTAGTAGCAGAGATTCCCTGGATAATTGTAACCCACTCCCAGTCTCCTGGCTGAACTAGATCTGGTCAAGCACGTCTCCCAGAGCCAGTAACAACTTTCATAGTCCCAATAACACCTATCTGGAATCTAGATTCATCAAAGTTATAGGTATCCTCATCCTGGGTACTATACTTTGCTTTAGTATTTTCAACTAGTTGAAACCAGTTAATAATTATCACAGGTTCTTTTTGCTTGCCCTCTGACGGTCCTTGGCCTGATTGAAGCTCATTTTTAGCTCATCTGAGCGCTTCACAAATCTCCTAGTCCAGTTCTTGCTAACCTTCTCTCTACCCCACGCCTCTAGTAGTTTATTTGCTATATCTTTTACCTCAACTAGTCTAGGAGAAAACCCTTGTGAATCAAGGTCGAGGATGTATTGGATAATAGTACTCTCTTTGGTCGGGGCAAGCTTCGGACAGTTAGGCTGGCAATTGTGTTGTGGTTGTATTCTGTTCACGTGTCTTCGTAGGGTTTTAGCAGCAACATTGAAAGCTACAGCACTCTGCTCAGGGGTTTCAAACTGGCTATATTGAAAGGCCTGTAATGCGAGAGTAAGCTTGCCTTCTCTCTGAGTAGATTGCACGTTTTTTGGTTGAGACATAACACGTTGAAGGTGTATTATGGTTGCCAAGAGATTTCGCGGACACTCGGTGGTCACGGACACTCGGTGGTCAAACACGTTAACACATATTTAAAACTTAACATTCTGCATTTTTTATTAGCTGTCTTTAGACATAAGCAGGCCCAAACTCAATTTAACTGAGCCTACTTGAAGGTAACTTTCTTCCCTTTCCTTCTTTGCTTGAGTTTGAAGGTCTCATGTGACAACCCCACACACTTTGTCTCAGGTCCCCTTTCGCTGACTCTTACCTTCGAAACGCTTCCTTTTCTCATAATACAATTGTTCTCCTTCATGTTACCGAAAATTCAAATATGTAGCCCTGGTCATTTACCTCGCTCTCAAGCGACGTTTACTTCGGACTTGATCCTTTCATATCAATGCACATATTCATCATAACATCATGAGGCTAAGGCAACCCAGAGCCATGTTTTCCGACTATTCTACCGGCAAATCTCTATCTCCACAAAATCACCACTGGTCCGACATAGCTTCCGCCTTTGAACGACAAATCATCCTCCGCTCAACCAACGTCTCAAGAGAAGCCCGTATCTGACCTTCTTAGTCGCGGGAAAATCCCCACAACGCAAGTTGGACGAGGGCAGAGTCTATACTCTGCTACTCACTTGGGCCAAAGCTTTGGACGTGGCTTGCTTTTTTTTTTTTTTTTTTGGAAGTCTTCTGCAACACGTCGAGGGAATTATTTTCCAGTTTGATGCAGAAAGAAATCTTGGTTCATGGCCTAGTACGAGGGCCATTTATCTCGATCAGCAACTTGACGTCCACGGTAAATGGACCAGATTTTGTATAATAACGCTGATCACCACACTTTTCTACCAGAGGATGCATGGATTTTTCGACATAATTGGAAGGAGGGGGTGGGGAACTTCTCCCAAGTCTGGGGGTCTGTGGAGACGGCCATGGCCTACCCTGTGCAGATTCCATGGCGAGTGCACAGAAGTCACTTAATGAGGTACTTCCATTTGAAATAGATGATGGGATATTCCATTCGATAAAACTCAGTATAGAGATATATGATTGGAAGACAACTAGGAAACAGATGGTTAGATGGGGCGCGTTGGAATCCGAGATTCAAGACGTTCTGTCTGAGAAGTAGTTCGGAACGGGATTACTTGTTGGCTGCACTAACTCCGGCCACCCAGCAACTCCAGCCAGTAGTACTAAATAAAATTACAAGTTGACAACCACCACTTGAAATTATTATTAAACTCATAGGATGAAGCTTTAGGTCTTTTTTCACTGAGTTATCTGAAAAATAAATACTAACAAGTTGCGATTCAAGTAAAACCGGGGGGTGGTCGGAGTTGCTGGGTAGTTGGAGTTGGTGCAGCCGACGAGCTATAGCGAGTAGGCAAAGAAATGAGTTTTACTAATATTTACTTCCAATACTATATCTCACTATACGTTACACTATACGCATAAGTCGACAAGTACCTCCGACGCCTCCCATCCAACAACCTCCAATACTCTGCAGATTTTTTCCGTACCTCCTCCGAATTCCTCCGGGGATCAGTCTTGGCTGGTAGGAATCATTCATCTCCTTTGCATTAGTTTGTACCTCCTAATTCAACTGCAAATTATGATAAAGCCTTCGCTGTCACATCCTACTGGAAAGTGTCCCAATTCGATAAATTGAATTTATCACACTTTCAAACTGTAAGGTTAACGTTACTATTTCACTTACTCGTTTTTCTTACTTAGCTGCCTCCTTTTTCGACACTTTCGTTTCTGCAATTAATAAAAAATTGAGACACCAGCGAAGTTCTCATGACAAAAAGAGTTGAGTTTGAGAAGTTACGTTTGGGCTTACTTAATTGTATTTAATGGGGGATTGACTGGTTTGTTCACAGGCAGGGGAGGGAATGGAACAAGCGCTATGAGTGAGGTTTAGCTAGAATTTTTTGTGCGAAAATTGGAATCCTATTATTTTGGCAAACCACTGCTTGCTGAATTCGGGGTACTTCTAGGATTGATCGCTAAATGCCAGGAATTTAAGACATCCCTATGGTCATTGTGATACTAAATTGTTTAAATTGTTTACGAGAACTGTGCACTCCCCACTTTTTCAATAGAGTAGTATGATTGGTTTCTCCTGATCAACGAAATGACCATTGTGTGGAGGCAATTCCTGTAGATGGTAACTATTAGGCCCCGCAAGCTGCACCTTTAATCCCTATTATCATCCTGCCAAATTTTACCTTTCTTCATTTCCAATGAGAACAAGTACCAATTCCTACTTATGTTTTGAAACATATGGATTTCTGAGAGACTATGGGTGGTGATTTGCGACATGTCTTTACCTGCGATGTAAAAAGTACATTTCATGTGTTTTGAGACTCAACGATGATCAAGAATATTTTCCAAAGTTTCATGGACCTGGATCATTTCGACATTCTTTGTTTTCTCGCAGTATTCTTGTTTAAGAAGCATTCTCGAGTTATTTTTGGAAAGCTCTCATACACAGCTGAACGATTTATCCGCCTTGCAAATATCATTGAAATCTTTCGTACAGCAGCAGTAACGCAATGTCCACCTCACGTCTCCTTTCTGATTATGCCTCCAAAGGGCCGGCTCTGGTTGAAAGGAGTTACGATTTAAGCGAGATAGCTGCCGCTTTTGAGGAACAAACCCAATATCGACATTCTGTGCGCCTGGGGCTCGATGAAAAACGTAAATCCCTGTTATTTTTAGCGAGATTAGTTCCATCAGGGCTTCCTAGCGAGAGAACACTTCTTGCTTTCGCAAACAACTGGGCCAAGGTTTTGGATAGGGTATATTTCTTTGGAAGCATTATGGGATATGTTAAGGATATCGAGAACACACCTAAGTCGGAGTTTCTTGGCTACTGGAAAGGTAGAACAATCTTTCTGAATCTTTGGGTTCACCGTGGTGCTGGACTACTGTGGTGCGCTGGTGACGTAAGAAGTCTTATTGGCACGTTGCTTCATGAGATAATGCATGGCTTTTTTGGTGTTTTTACTAGGGGAGATTGTAGGTTCTCTCCTTATGATGGTGGACTCGGAAAGGACGGTCATGGACCGCCCTGGGCAAATGCGATGGCGAGTGTGCAGACTTCCTTGAACCGGGTCCTCTCATTCGACATCAATGGTGGGGTCTTCTGTTCGGTCGAAAAGAGCATGGAGATATATCGACGGTGGGAAACTAGAAACGAAATGATTAGATGGGGTGCAAAATCTGCTGAGTTTCATTACTGGAGTTCTGTTCCAGAAATCCCAAGACGGGATATTATACGACCTGCTCCCATTCGCCACTATGAAACTCAACAACATCCCATCCAAACCACTGCTACCCAAAATACTGCTACTCAGACATCTAACGTTACGCAAACTATTGCCACCCTAACTGTTGTCACCCAAACCACCGCCACCAAATCTACTGCCACCCAATATTCTCCACCCAGCCCCAGAGCTGACCATACCCGTTCCTGCTTTAAAACAGTTGGAGCAATTGGAATGCTGCTCATAATTTGCTTTGTTGTATTCATCTTGCTTTGTCATATACAAAAACTAAGAGACCTAATGGAACAAATGGCGGAGGCGGCGAGCCATCGGTTTTTTCTTGATTTTCTTGAAATAGGTTCATTAAGAGCGGAATTGAGAGAGCTTTAGGAGGAGAATGAAATACGGAAAATGAAAGTGGCATAGGTATTAGGACTCAATATTATAAGGTAGAGAATTAGATGTATTTCACTATAAGAAGCGAACTATCTACTAGACGTAAAAGAGATGTTAACTTGCGATTAGGCGAGTTGCTTAAAATTGAACATCTAAAATAACAATATATAACAACTATAGATTTGTCAGATAGAAAAGTGGATTAAATGATGTAACAAGATAAATTGTAGTTAGAGTTATTATATTATTTTATCTTTAGAGATACATATAGCGTTAGCGTTGATCTTCAAATGTTGGGACTTTAAGGCTTCTTGATAGCTATTTGGTGATCTGCCAAAATATTATTCCTTTAGCTGTTTCTTCCTTCGAGAATTGAGAAGTTATTTCGATTGTCTTTTCCTTGTCGATAACGTTTTCTTAAAAAAGTGAGTAGGGGAGCAGACACTCCCCACTTTTTCCTTGGGTGGTGTGATTGGTTGGCACAGTAGTGGAAAGCCACTGAGCAAGGATTGGATACGCATACGAGCTTGTGTGACACTCCACCTCACCGTTTTTTGGACCTCGTCCCCCGCTTTTTCACATCAAACTTAAAGACTTAGGACTTGGTGGTCAATAACTCAGCATGTCTCCCGGAATAACTGGTACTCAAACTCTACCCCTTCTAGCGCAAGCTCTCATTATCCCAATCATCTTCATAATTCTATACACCACCAGACATATTCTCCTACAATTGTTCTTCATCGACAGGACCCAGCCACCTGTTGTGTTTTCTTGGTTTCCACTAATCGGTTCGACAATCGAGTACGGTACTGACCCATATCAATTCTATTTCAAGTACCAGAAGAAGGTAATCTCCGAAGCCAATTTCAACTCGGGCCAGCTGACTCGGAATAGTACGGCAACGTATTTACATTCGTTCTGATCGGCAGGAAGCATACCGTATGCCTTGGTCCGGAGGGAAATAATTTCGTCTTCAATGGGGCTCTGAGCGATATCAGTGCGGCTGATATATATCGAGATCTCACGGTCCCCATTTTTGGGAAGGATGTTTGTTATGATTGCTCTCCTGCACGGCTTATTGAGCAGAAGAAGGTAAGTGAAATTGTTTTATCGGATAGATGAAAGGTCACTAAATTTTCCTAGCTCATGAAATACAGCCTGACAACCGAAAAGTTTCAATCTTATGCTCCGATATTCTTCAACGAGATTCGTAATTATGTGGGACAAGCTGAATGCTTTCAGGGTGATGAAGGGATTTTCGATGTAGTTGAGAATATCGCACCTTTGACTCTCTTTACCGCCTCGGCATCATTGCAGGGGAAAGAAATCCGCCAGAAGTTTGATGGGGAGTTGTCTGATTTATATCACGATCTCGACAAGAGCTTCATCCCAATCAACTTTTATATGCCCGGCCTACCAATTCCCGTGAACCGCAACCGAGATAAAGCACACAAGAAGATCGTTGCGATTTATAAAAGTATAATCGACGCCAGAAGACTCGCGGGTGGGAGCGACAGACATGAAGGAGAAGATGATATGATCTGGAGCTTGATGAGATCAACTTACAAAGACGGAACACCTGTCCCGGATCATGAAATCGCACATATGATGATCGGCATCTTGATGGCCGGACAACATAACACCTACTCTGTCAGCTCATGGATTCTATTTCGCTTAGCGATGCGTCCCGATATCCAGGAAGAGCTTTACCAAGAGCAGCTCCGAAATCTCGGGCCTGATTTCGAAATATATGCTACAAGTGATGCGATGGATCAGTTAGCTCTTCATAAAATGGTGGCTCAAGAAACACTGCGTCTGCACGCACCAATTCATACTGTTATGAGAGCAGTAAAGTCAACTCTAGCAATCACAACACGAATTCCGACATCGAATTCCGATCGAACTTACAATATCCCGCCTTCTCATGTATTAGTTTCAGCCCCTGGGATCTCAGCAAGATCCGAGATGCTCTTCCCAGAACCCGATACCTGGGAACCGCATCGTTGGGAGTCCATGACAGATCCTCAAGATACTGGTAAAGAGACAGTTTCCAAGAGTGCAACCTCCTCTTACCTTCCTTTTGGAGCCGGTCGACATCGTTGCGTAGGAGAGACATTCGCATATCTTCAGCTAGGTGTTATTACTGCGTATATGGTACATAACTTTAAATTTCGAAATTCTCCGGGGGTAGAAGGAATACCGAAGACGGATTATAATTCAATGATCACTCGGCCTGTTGTTCCAGCTAGACTAGTTTGGGAAAGAAGAGTTAAATAGTGTTGAGTACTGCAACCAGCAATTCAATATTTTTTGTTGCATCTCTATTCTCAATTTCCAAGGTGGGATTGTGGCATTAGAAAAACAGTTCAAAACTCACGCATGGTCGTGGATTAAAAACAAAATTTACAGCATTTAGAAGTGAGAAGAATTGGGTAACTACTGGATTCTGATCAAATGAATGGTGTTGGTTGGTGGTCTGTTGGATTACGGTTGGGTTGGTATTTAGCCGAGTTGAAGGACTACATTTTTCTATATATCCATTGATTGCTCACTAAACGATATTATGGAAATTTAAACTGATGACTGCGCTTTTGTTTGAATATTATTGGAGTATCGGATCCGCTTTGAAAGAACTACTGGTTCACCTGCTACCCGATCTCGGTAATTGAGAAGCTTCGTATTTTTATCCAATTCAGTATCCTCGCCTGCATCGTCACTAGAAATACCGTCGAAAAATGGCGGCACATCAGTGTGATATTGTCTTAATTGGCGCAGGTAACATTGTTTCATCTCTCATACTCCCCAACTGATTCATGCTGATGATTGAATTTGGATAGGTCTCTCAGGAATTGCGACAGCAAGATTCTATCTAGATATTCACCCAGAATGCAAGTTGTTACTTTTAGAAGGAGAATCGGTAGTTGAGGGGGAGGGGGAGGGGGGAGTGTGGAGCTCAGGTATGTCTTCAATACCCCTCAGTGTTGCCAACAATTTGAACACGATTGTTATAGTTCGCAATTATAAAGGCTTTTGGTCACAGAGTGGTTTAAGAATGGCTGGATTCTCAGATGTCCCTCTTAATCTCTCTGAAGGGGCCGATATGTTTCATGATATATTTGAAGAATATATTAACAGTCACGTGTACAGCGGGCAAACGCTACGGGACCGAATTTTGTTTGGTTTTCGGGTTCAGAGTTTGAGAAAGTCCAATGAGATATGGACCGTAGAGGGAGGCGACGAAATTTCAAAAATGATTCATGCATCAAAGGCTGTTGCGACAGGGCACAGATATCCCAAAGATGCCCAGTTTTGTTGATCAGGATCAATTTCAAGGCAGGATTATTCACCAAAAAGAGTTTGGTCGAGTCTCCCGCCAATCTTCATCCTCATACACAGAAGTTTCAATCCTAGGCGGTGGCAAATCGGCAGCTGATATGGTCTACGACTCCGTAAAAGCTGGCAAGAAAGTCAGTTGGGTCATCAGAAAGAGTGGAGAGGGACCAACTGCGTTTGCTGGGGTAACGAGTCGAGGACAATACAAAAATGGAGCCGAGATGGCAGCAACACGATTTTTCGCCGGTCTCAGTCCTTCGTGTTTTGCTCCGAGGTCGTGGTGGACTGAAACAGTTTACAAGTCTTCCCTTGGGCAATATATCATCTCGAAGATTTGGAAAGGGCCAGACCAGGCTTGTGAAGAGCTCGCTAATTTCGATTCTCGGCAGGGGGGCTTTACCTGGATTTGAAAAACTCAGATTATCGACCGATATTTTCTGGGCCACTAGGTCAGTTGGCTCCCTCCAGCAAGATGATTTCTGGGATACAATTGCCAATAATTTTCATGTATATCGAAGCAACGTCGATAGGCTTGAGCCGTATTCAATTGTTCTTGAGGATGGCTCAAAAGTAACAGCTGACGTCCTCTTTTGTGGAACTGGTTGGCATCAAAAGTATCCCTTCCTCACCGACCAACAATTAATCGATCTTGGCCTTCCTCACTTGCCAGACGATGATCCTACGTCAGTCTAAAAAATGTGGAAAGATTTGATGGAAGAAGCAGACAAAAAGGTGCTAGCCAATTTCCTAATGCTCAAAAATCCACCGGAATACATTGAAAACGACAAAAACACCACAACTTCCAGGCTCTACAACGGAATTGCGCCCCTTGATGATAACTCAATTGTATTTGTCGGACATGTCATTCTCTCGAATTCATTTCGCCCAGCAGAAGCTCAAGCGATTTGGGTCACGGCATATTTCGATGGTAACATTAAACTTCCTCTAAAAGATCAAGCGATGCGAGAAGTAGCATACATGAATGCTTTTTCTAAGAGAACATATCCTTCTCATGGTGCGATGGGTAATTACTTTAACCTCGATTTGGTGGGTTATACTGATAAGTTGATGGATGGTATGGGGTTAGTTTCGCACAAACAGAAGGGACGGCTGGGGGATTTTGTGGATCCTTGTCTTGCGAGTGATTATAAGAATGTGAAAACGGAATACTTGGAGAAGTATGGGTCTGCGAAATAATTGACTCTCATTCTGGAGATTGATATGCTGGTTATTAAGCAGTATAGAAACTGTTGATTCCTATTATTCAGTTCTGGAAAGCAAAGCGATAAGCTTGAATTTTCTAAGACATTTTGGTGATAGACCTATCTTCATGTACCTATGAACCAACGTAAATAGCAGATAAAAGATGACTTGTTGTGATCTATAATAAAATAGCCAGGTTGTTGCTGTGTGCTTCTTTTAAAAAGAGAATCAAGACTACAACATGAGAAATGACGCAGTCTCGAATGCATTTCAAACGTTTTCTAATTATAAACACACGCCCAGGTCTTGCCTCACTAATTTTCGTTGCTACTACTGCACACGTTCCTGGTTTCCAATCTCCTTAAAACTATCTGCGTTGCTAATAGAGTAGCCAAAAATCGAGAAGTTCTCGTGTATGTGTGTTTTCTCTATTCAACCGTTATTTTAATGCTGGTTTTTATAGGTATGTCATTAGTGCAGCTCTATAAGACTCATAAATTATGATTATTCCTCTAGCTGAGACGACTAGGGTGATAAAAACGATGGATGTGTCTCATGTCGGATTTATTGAATGAGATGTTCACAGGTGATTATTTATCTCTGGACTAACACAAATAGTAAGGTGCATGACGAAATCACCTATCAGCAAGCAAAATAGACGATATCAAATCGTAGAAAATTAGCACCCAACCAGCTTGTTGGTTAATTGGTGATGTTTCAAAGAAAAGGGAGGCCCAAGGTAAGGCTAACGGCTACCTCGACCTTCAGCAGCCTCTTCTTCTGCATCAGCCGCCTCTCACGATAGAGATTAAAAGCGGCACTACACATTTCTAGAGCAATTTAATGTATCAGTTTATTGATACTTGGGTATTTATTCCAAAGCTTTAGAAAAATTAGCCTAGATTCTTGAAGACAATTAACTTCAATGGTCTCCCAAAGTTAAGAACAATGAGTGCTGCTTACTGCCGCTTTTATTGCCCATCGCGCAGAGGGAGGCAGTGCAGCGCCCATCCGCAGTCTCTCGGGAAAGAAAGTGTACGGCGAAGCTCGTGCTGAAGCTGAAAGACCTTAGGAATCCAATTGCTTTCAAGTATTTAACCTGCAGTGCGCCGGCTGCAGTAAAGAAAATGTCAATCTACCAGAGACAAGCTTCGGGTTGCACAATGGAAGCTAAACCGTACGCGAAATATGTCAACTCTCAACAGCAGCGCAACCCATGTCTCCAAAACCTTTGTCAATTTCTAGAAGAAGAAGAACGGAAGATGAAGCCTTGCCGGATTGTGTGTCTTGATTTCGCCAGCAATAGTCAGGCTCCAAAGCAACGAACCTTTGATATCGATACACTGGCCTGCTTCCTCGAAACTGCCAGCGGAGGTGATAACGTAACCACCGATGCCGATCAACAAAAAGGGTGCATATTGATTGTAGAGGATCTAAATAAAGGTATAATTGAACTTCTTGGTTCGCATTTGGACATCGATCCGCTATTCTTCGCATCCCACATCGACAGTCCCGGTTCCGAGGTTGATACTTCGAGGCTACCATTACCATCATACTCGCGCGAGCTCGGTTTTTTGAACCTCCATTTCCATCAGATCATGAAGTTCGGGGACGAGGTAGAAGCAGTACGATGGATTATGAGCGAAGGCAACGTTCAAAGAAGGATCATGGTTCTACCAGCTTCCGAAGAAAACTTCCATCTAGGACTCGCTAGGCATTGCTGCTCAGTGATGATGACGGGAACAAAAGACGGGAAATGGCTTGGTAAAATATGCTCTCAAGACTCAAAAACAAAAGGCTGAAGAATTTAGGAATCATACTTGTTGACCCTCCAATGGTTGACCCTACAACAGAAAGAATTTCTTTTTACAGCCTCGAAAAGACGACATTTTTCAAAATGGAATTCTTCCGAGGAGGATACGAGGACTTCCTTCCTAGAGGCTCCTTCACTGATGCCACTAAAATCGGACCGGAGCGAAAATCAATGCTGGAAGATATTCTTTTTTATTGGAACAAACGGCTACCTCCATCCTTCGATCACAATGCTCCCTCAATATTATCGCTTGGATATTATCCACTGAGAATCGGCGCCGCAGAATGGGTGAGATATATAGAAGTTTTGAATCGCACTACCCGGCATTATGAATATTCAGCCGATATACCGGCCGAGGATCTAACCCTATCGAAATTGAATATAGATATGAGTCTTCTACAACTTTGGGGCAGAAGATGTGCGGGAACACTGTCTAAAATCAACACTGTTTCAGAGTTTCTCAAGACCCACATTGCAGAATCGCCAAAGGAGGAGAACCTAGTTTTTGGACCAATTGTGCAAGATTATGAGCACCTGGAAAAGATGGTTGCAACTTATGATAAACGCCTGGAGGCAAAGATACAAGTGGTAACATCGCTGGTACAGATCGTGGATTCCAGGCGTTCACTCAAAGAGGCTTCCAACGTCACTCGACTGACAAATCTCGCGTTATTGTTCATCCCATTATCCTTTGTCACAAGTCTATTTGGAATGAATGATGGCCTCAGCTCTCATCAGTTGATCCTTTTCGCGAGTGTATCAATACCGTTGTGTGTTGGAGTTCTGTTGGTGGCTCGCTTTCCACAGAGAGAATGGAACAGTATTGTGAGGAAGATGAAGAAGGAGAGGAAAACATCAAAGGTTTCGGTGTAGAAGTTCATAGTTGAGAGAGAAAATTTCTGCAAATGTAACCATTTTTTTTTAAGCAATGAACTTTGAATACCCCTAACTCTATGACAAAGATATGCAAAAGAAATGAAACAGAACGCCATATTAAGTATCATAGTCCGGGGTGAATTTTATGTTGATATAAAAAAGCAAGCCTTGAACCACAAAGGAGCTTGGGAAATTACTCATGAAGAGAAATTATTAAGCTAACAGGACTGGCAATCATGATAAAGAACCAACCAACACGCCGGGGCGCCCTGGTAACAGCTGAATAACCCAGCTCTAGAATATCGCTGCCCGCCGCGTATACAAGTCCGTTGTTCTTAAACAATGATAGAAATCCGAGGGAAGTGTATCGCAATTAATCGACATTCACACTGTGAAGAAGCAGTTGTTTCCCTCCCAAATTTTCCCATTTGGAGGATATTCCGGGCGGAGTAAGGTAAAGCAATGTGAAAAAAAGACAATGCGAAAAAAGGGACCAAGTTAAAAACTATCTAGAAATTCAGTAAATAGATTCGAACTCAACGGCAAGAAGAACCCAGAAAGCACCGTTATTCAAATCGGCGTTGAACCAAAAATTAGAGAACTGAAAGAGAAAAGCCCCGCGATCGGCAGGACCCAAATAAGCCAACCAATAACCACACACCCTCTCATTCCCCACCACGCACCCCATCACGATAGCTTCAACCAAGCTCCAAACACCAATTAGCCCCAGTACCTCCCACCAAACAACCCAATGCCTCCCCGCCGCCTCCCTCTCTCCTTCCTCTTCCCCGTCCGATCCCTCCTAAAACACCCTCGAATCCCTCGAAGATTCCAATCCACCTCCCCCTCCCCAAATCCCCGAATCGACCGCGTCCTCTCGCGCCTCCCCAAGTTCCTCCACCCATACACAAATGGCCTCCGTTCCGCACCAGTCTCCCATGTCGTAGCATTCCTGATTCTACATGAAATCACGGCTGTGCTGCCATTACTGGGTTTGGCGGGGTTGTTTCATTATACTGAGTGGTTGCCAAAGGTATGTTTACATCTATATCCAAAACTACACGCATATGAAAGATAGTAATGGAGCTTACGAGGCTAATTGATTGGCAAAGGGGTGGTCAGAAGCAAATTACATCAACGACGGCGTCGAGAAATTCGGTCGGTATTTTAGGAGGAAGGGTTGGTTTGGATTTAGCAGGGAACATACTGGGGACGGGGTGAGTGAAGGACCTGGTGCAGATGTCAAAGTGAAGAATAATGGGAATGGGAATGGGATGAGGATATTGGTTGAGGTTGCAACGGCATATGCTATTACGAAGGTATTACTGCCGGTGAGGATTATTTTCAGTGTTTGGGCTACACCTTGGTTCGCCAGGATAGCTGTTGGTCGATTTGGAGCCATATTCAAGAAAATGGGAGGAAAGCCAACAACGAGCATCAACCCCACCAAGACCAATGGAGGAGGGCCACCAAGTTCGAAAGCTCCTTGAAAATGCCAACAAACGATACACGACCCAGTCGGAAAACAACACGCACACCATGTGGAGAAACATCATTCACAAAAGGGCCAATCAATTTTCATGTTCTAGCACCTCTGCCCCATTTTTACCACCTGGGAAATATCATCCACCAAAGCTTCCGAATATCCGCCCAATGTAACTTTTATGTATGTGGTTTCTTGAGAGAGAAGAATCTACTTCTCGTAGACCCAGTCGTGTTGAGCGGACTTCCATGATTGGACCTCACCCTCCTTGAACCAGAGAGCGATCTCCTTCTTGGCGTTCTCGACGCTGTCAGAACCGTGGCAGACGTTGCGTCCGACATCGATGGCGTAGTCACCACGGATGGTACCTGGGGCGGATGCGAGAGGGTTGGTGGCACCGAGGAGAACTGGGGATGATGTTAGCACTGTTGAGGATCGGGATAGTATGCTACTTACCACGGCCGGTCTTGACAGCATCACGACCTTCCCAAACCATAGCGCAGATTGGTCCGCTACCCATGTCTATTATATGTTAGATGTATTCGGATTATGGATGGTGATAGACAAGCATACACTTGATGAGTCCTGGGAAGAATGGCTTGGAGGAGAGATCCTCGTCTGTAATCAAATGGTTAGCTGTTGATTGGCAGAAATAGGAGAACTGAATAACTTACAGTGCTTCTCGAGGTGCTCTTGGGAAGCAGTCATCAACTTGATGGCAGCAAGCTTGTATCTAGTGACGTTAGTCGATTTGAACTTCGATCGACAGAATGGTAAACTCACCCACGAGCCTCAAATCGGGAGATGATTGGGCCAATGAGTCCACGCTGTGGTAACAATCAGTGAGATGTCTTCGGAAGGTATTCGTATTCTTGATCTTGTACCTGGACACCATCTGGCTTGATGGCAATGAAGCTGTTGATGAAGTCAGTTTCACCGCCCAAATATCGACAGCTCAGCTGGGAATCAGGTCTACATACGTTTGTTCGGTAGACATGTCGGCGGCGTGAAGTGCTTCTTGTTCTTCTCGGTGTTTATTTGCTTGTCGGAGGTAACCTTGAGTCTTTGGGCTCAAGTGTTTAAATATTTCAGGATCTTTGCGTGGTTGTTCGTCGCTCATTGAGGGGAAATAATTGATTTTTGGAGGGGTTGATGGCTGGTGGGGCAGATGAGGGCTGGGCATCCTTCATGCCTCGATATTAGGGCGCCACATTTTCAGGCAAATATATCTATTTCACCGTGAAATGCCAAGCGATCTTTGTGACAGGGGTTTGTGCCTCCAAGCTACTTGTTACAGAGGACAGCTTGGAAATTGGAATAGCTTCATTCTCTCACACTGCTTTATGGCAATTGCTGGACAGTCCCCTATCGTACTGTCCAAATCCAAATCTATTTGACCTTAGCGTCCTTCTATCATGCGTCGTTCCTTGACGCTGTCCTCGCAATGGGCAGCATTGTTTGTGTTGCTGTCCGCGTTGTGTTGCTTATTCGCCCCTACTGGTAACCCTTGCGCCAACCTTTACCTCTTCCCAACGCTAATTTATATCTTCAGTGGCTGTAAAATATGAAAATTTCAAGACCTGCGATCAGGCAGGCTTCTGCAAACGAAATCGAGCATATGCGGATGCAGCTACGGCCACAGGATGGCAAGCTCCTTTCCAATTAGTGCCGGAGTCCTTGAGCTGGAAGAATGGACAACTACAAGGCACAATCCTCAAGACAGTCGGCAAATCTGGTGAAACGGTCCGGTTACCTGCCACCATTAGCTTTTTGGAATCCGGATCTGCGAGAGTCACAATCGATGAGGAGAAGCGTCAAAAGGGCGAAATCGAATTGAGACACAACAGTGCCGCGAGAAAGGAACGATACAATGAGGCGGAATCTTGGGTTATTGTTGGAGGGCTTGATGCCAGCAAAACAGCAACCGAATCAAGGGAAACTACCCAGACTACTGTCACCTACGGCCCTGAAGGGAAATTCCAGGCTGTCATCACGTTCGCGCCTTTTGGCATCGAATTCAAGCGAGACGGCTCCACGCAAGTCAAGCTCAATGATCGCGGATTATTGAATGTCGAACACTGGAGACCAAAGGTTGAGAAGGTTGAACCCGAAAAGAAGGAGGGCGAAGAGACACCTGCAGCCGAGGTTCAAACCACTGAAGATGACAGCACTTGGTGGGACGAGTCCTTTGGTGGGCAGACGGACAGCAAGCCCAAGGGACCCGAAAGTGTTTCCCTCGACATTACCTTCCCCGGATACGATCATGTATACGGTATTCCAGAACACGCGGGACCATTGTCTCTTAAGCAGACTCGTGGAGGAATCAACAACCACGAAGATCCATACCGTCTGTACAACGCCGATGTGTTTGAATACATCATGGATAGTCCTATGACTCTTTATGGTGCTATTCCATTCATGCAAGCACACAAGAAGGATTCGACTGTTGGAGTATTCTGGCTCAATGCCGCAGAGACTTGGATTGATATCATCAAGGAAAAGGAGGCTCACAATCCTCTCAGTCTTGGAATTGGGTCTGTGACAGACACCAAAACCCATTGGTTCTCTGAGAGTGGTCTAATTGATGTTTTCGTTTTCCTTGGACCAACACCTAAGGATGTTATCAAGACATACAGCGAACTCACTGGAACCACTCAACTCCCTCAAGAGTTTTCCATTGCTTATCACCAGTGTCGCTGGAATTACAACACAGACGAGGATGTGAAGGATGTTGACCGAAAGATGTCAAAACATCAAATCCCTTATGATGTTATTTGGCTCGACATCGAATACACCGATGACAAGCAATACTTCACTTGGGATCCTCTTTCTTTCCCTAACCCTACTGGAATGCTTGAACAACTCGACGAGTCCCAAAGAAAACTTGTTGCTATTATTGATCCTCATATCAAGAACAAGGAGGGATACAAGATTTCCGAGGATATGAAGAAGAAGGATCTTGCCGTCCACAACAAAGATGGCAACATTTACGAGGGCTGGTGCTGGCCAGGTTCCTCTCATTGGATTGATTGTTTCAACCCTGATGCTATCAAATGGTGGATCAGTCTCTTCAAATATGACAATTTTAAGGGAAGTATGTCAAATGTCTTCATCTGGAACGATATGAACGAGCCTTCTGTTTTCAACGGCCCAGAAACAACTATGCCAAAGGACAACTTGCACCATGGCAACTGGGAGCATCGCGATATCCACAATCTCAATGGAATGACTTTCCACAATGCGACATACCAAGCCATGCTCGAGCGAAAGAAGGGCGAGATCCGTCGACCATTCGTCTTGACTCGTTCTTATTTTGCTGGTAGTCAACGTGTTGGAGCCATGTGGACTGGTGATAACCAAGCCAGCTGGGATCATCTTGCTGCTGGTTTCCCCATGATTCTGAACAACGGTATCGCTGGTTACCCATTCGCTGGTGCCGATGTTGGAGGATTCTTCGGAAATCCCGAAAAGGATCTTCTTAGTCGATGGTACCAAGCTGGTGCTTTCTACCCGTTCTTCCGTGGTCACGCTCACATCGATACCCGCCGAAGAGAACCATATCTCATTGGTGAACCATACACCGGAATCATCACTCAAGCCCTACGTCTTCGTTACTCGCTCCTTCCAGCTTGGTACACTGCTTTCCACGAAGCCAGTGTTGATGGTACACCAATTATTCGTCCTCACTACTTCGTGTACCCAGGTGACGAAGCTGGTTTCGCAATCGACGATCAATTTTTTGTTGGTGCCACCGGACTTCTCGCCAAGCCTGTTGTCAAGGAGGGCGCAGCCACTGTCGATATTTATCTTGCTGATGATGAGATTTATTATGATTACTTCAACTACGAGAAATACTCCGGTAAAGGATCAAACACCATCGAAGCACCCCTTGAGAAGATCCCTCTCTTGATGCAAGGAGGCCACATCATCCCACGAAAAGACCGCCCAAGACGAAGCAGTGGACTCATGAAGTGGGATCCATACACTCTAGTCGTCGTTCTCAACAAAGCTGGAACCGCAACCGGAGAACTCTACGTTGATGATGGCGAGACCTTCGATTATCAATCTGGAGCTTATATCAAGCGCGCTTTTGAGTATAAAGATGGCATCCTTGCAAGCACCGATATCGGCACCAAGGGGAAGCTGACGGATAAATACCTTAAGAGCATGAAGAGCGTTGGTGTTGAGCGAGTCATTATTGTTGGTGCTCCCAAGAGCTGGGAGGGCAAAACAACAGTCAAGGCTGGTAAGGGAGAGGCAGGATTTGAATTCCATGCCGAAGAGGGGAAGAAGGCTGCTTGGGCTGTTGTCAAGAACCCCTCTGTTAACATTGGGGAGGACTGGCAGATTGAGTTTTAAAACTGGCGTGTACTTCTAGCGGTTTGAATGAACTAGCTGGTATAAAAGTAGAACGGGTTTAAAGGATTTTTCTGCCCTTGGGGTTCTAGGAATAGATGATGTTTCAATTATTTCATTCATTTGGTATCTTCAATATCCCCTTCACCATTTCCGTCCCGATGCTTTCCTTTGCAGAATATCTCTACCCCATCCATGCCCTTCCCAATTCCCATATTACAATTTTCCCCGTCGGTATATACACATTCCCCATCAAGTTATCAAGCCTTTATGGCAATCATCTCCTCCCCCTTCATTCCAGCCTCCCCAACAACCCCAGCCTTCTTCAAAATTCCAATTGTTTTCTCCACCACCTTCCCATCAACACCCTTCGTCTTCCCCGCAAACTTAACAGTCTTCAACCACTCCCTTGCATCTTCCTCGCTGTAATCCAATTCCGTGCTGATGTATTTAACGCTCTCCTCCGGGTTTTTATTGAAATATTCGATCCCCTGATCCAATTTCTCAAATACATCATCTAGAGCGGCAGACGATGAAGGATTGGAAGTAGAAGGTGTAGAGGTCGAAGCAACAATCTGCCACGAAGGCCAGGGTGTATAAATCTCCCCAATCCTTTTGATCTCACCGTTATCATAGTATTTCTTTGATGTGAAGTGTTCCCACATGAAGAAATCTGCATCCCCCGAGTTGACCGCTTCGCGGAGCTTGGCGAATGTTTGGAGGGGTTTGATTTCGTAGGGGTGGGGGGAGGAGGAGGTGAGCCAGGACTGTTGGTCTGCGAGGACGTAACCCATTACGTAGGAACCGGAACCGATTCGGGAGACGCCTATTTTGTTGTTTTGTTGGAGGTCTGCGATTGAGGAGATGGGGCGGGTGGTGCCTGTTGAGATTGCCCAGCCTGGTCGATCGATATATTGTTAGTATGTTTCTTTCTTGGGTCCTCGGCTTGAAAGTGACGGAATAATGAAGATGAAAGTGAGGGGGAACATACATAAAGGCGTATCAACATATTGACCCACAATCCTATACCCACCATCACCTTCCACTCCGTCCTTCCCTAATCCCGCGACCCAACCTTCTGTCAAGCCGATTGCTACATCTATTTCGTTTGCTCGGAGGGAGGTTATCATGTGTCCTGTTCCGGAGGGGAAGGGGATCAGTGTTGCGGTTAGACCGAAGTATTTTTGGGCGTAGTGGAGGGGTGTGGAGAAGTGTTCTGGGACGTAGCCTACTCTGAGGGAGGTGGTGTCTGCCATTTTGGAGATTCGATGTTGGAAGTGGATTGAGGAGTAGAAGCGAGGTTGTTGGCTTGAGGTTGGAAGAAATATGGTGATGTGGTTATTGAGAAAGTGAAGTTCGGATTGCGGGATTGCGGGGTGAGTTCGTTGATTTGAAATAGAGGGGTTGTACAACGGGGATTTCTCGGCAATAACCTTCCAGGTGTTTTGCGTCCAAACTTTATTTTGGACAAGCACGCCTTTTGTCGGACTCCTTTTGTCGGACTTCTTTTGTCGGACTCCTAATTCTTTCTCGGGCCCCTATTTTTCCCTCTGTCTTCTCCCACTGTTTGCATTTATCTTCAAATTTCCTTTCGTTATTGTTGTTCCTTGTAATCAGAAATATTCAGAACAAGAGAGGTGGGGGTGTGTGGTTATGGAGGGTGAGGTTCTTGGCCGCTCTCGCCTCTCTGGTGTCGCCAACCTCCAAACAACATTCATGGTACACAGCCTTGCTTCCAGACTGGTTCACTTTTCCCATTCTGCACCTTCATCTTCTAGCGATAGAGCTTCTATATCACGTATGACTATGAATGGTCGGTTATCTATCAACCTCTGTTCTCGATGTTCTCCATTCGATATCTCTGCACTGATCGATGATGAAGACCTTCATAAACGTGCCCTTTTATCTATGCCTGGAATATTCGTCTTTGATCTAGGTTATCTGGCTGCTCTCTCGCAACCGTCGCCTTGTCCCTTATGTCATTTTTAGGGTGCAGTTGTCAAAAGCGCAAACGGGCCATGCCAACTGTTAGCTGTTTCTGCAGACACTGCGTTCACGGGCTTAATGATGCCAAAGTCAGTTTTCCGCACTATCGTCTTAGCTGTGCAAAACAGCACTTGGAGCCCCGATTGGGATCGTCAATATGTAAGTATTTCCAGCCTCAAGCAGTGTGCTCAATCCCCCAAAATTTTCAGAATTCAGTCACTTGATGTAAGCTCTTTCAGCCATACAATTGTGGAGAACTGGATTTACTACTGCCAATCAAAGCACACCTCCGTCTGTCATCCCGAGAACGCGGTCGATATATTCTCACTTCGAGTGATCGACTGTAAAACCATGACAGTAATCAACGCACCAAAAAACTGTCTTTACATTGCATTGTCATATGTCTGGGGATCTCCATCGTCTTTGGACTTAGATATCGGCTTGGGCTTTATGACACTTGAAACCGCTCCTAGAGTTGTTATTGATAGTATTGAAGTTGTCATGAGATTGGGTTACAGGTATCTTTGGGTTGACAGGTACTGCATCAACCAATTGAAGGCGTCAGAAAAACACTTGCAAATTTGTCAGATGGACATGATATATGCTAGTGCCCAGCTTACCATGGTTGCCGCTGCTGGTGATGACGCTAACTATGGGCTTCCTGGTGTCAATGGAACACGACGTAACCCTCAGCCATCTATTCAAGTCGGAGACCATGAACTTGTTTCTTCACTCGAACCTCCCCGTGCTGTTTTATCGAAGTCTGTATGGGCAACGCGTGGATGGACTTACCAGGAAGGCCTTCTTTCTAAGCGTCAGTTGATATTTACCACGGAATAGGTACTCTTTGAGTGCAACAGTATGCATTGCGCCAAAGTACTTGATCTACCATTGAATCAAATGCACGACAAAAACACAAGAAAGTCCCATGTTAACGTTCCCACTGGGGCATTCAAAGCCAAGGCTATTGGAGATGATCCGTAGAAATTCATGGAGTATGTACACGAGTTCACTAAGTGAACCCTATCCTTCGAAACAGATGCGTTGAATGAAATTGGGGCCGTGTTTCGCGCGTTCGAAAAAGCTCCAACGCCAGTGTACGAGTTGATGGGGGTCCCAATAATTCCGGGAATTGGGTTTGTCGTAGGTCTTCTCTGGTGGCATCACTCGTTGGTTTCACGCAGGAACGATTTTCCATCCTGGTCTTGGGCCGGGTAGGTGGGCCCAGCAGAACCAGATCTTCAATTCGACGGACACAATGACTCTGATTCAGAGAATATGACCCATGCTCTCGTAGAGCTGCCTGATGGATAGTTATTACCCTTTCCAGAACGCGTCGAGGACAAATACGTCGAGGACAAATACGTCGAGGACAAATTCTCGCAGAACGTCGAAGACAGACAGATTCCCATTCTCGCATTCCTTACGAAAGCCCGCACGGCAAAATTTATTCATCTGACTGCAAAAACTTCAGCTTGCAAAATTATTACTACCAGTAGTCAGACTGTAAATTCGACCAATACAACTTATCCACCTTACTATGCACTGTTGGGTGGGGGTGGTGGGATCAAAATTCGATTGCTATTCTTGGCTGATGAAACGAAGCACGGCGAAGAAGGGGGCATACAGAGTTCTCTGTTGGGTCAAAATCTTACTGCTGTCATTCTCAATTACTCTACATATGATAGATTCTTCTCATGGAAACTATCTGTAATGGTGGTGGTGGTTCAAAGTTCTCATGGAGCTTTTATGGAAAGAGTGGGCATTTGCAGGCAAACTGAGGAGGACCTTTGCCAAAACAGTGGTTATCTACCAAATTATTTAACTCCGGTTACCAACCTCCCGTATCGCAAGGACAAAATGCCTTCTGAGGCCTCGAGAGCATTCTATGAATGGATTAATACTAGACCAACTCTTACGATTCGTTTGGGATGAAGTATTTAGGGCGTTGGGCTTTCGTAGGGAATGGTTTTACTTCAACCACAGATTTGTAGTCCGGTTGCGAGGATCTCGTCAAGTTCAACGAAGGCATTTATTCTTTTATACAAATGTTAGTTATGACTCACCCTCATCGGGTCTACTTCTAATTCAGATGGTTTTTGTACTCGAAACTTCGCAGGAATTTTAGTCTCTAGAGCGTATGTTATACCAATCTCGACTCATCGGCTTTCATCAACTTGCGACTTTGTATCGACAATCTTCCCTTTGGAGCCCAGGAAAAAAGTTAATAAAGAGGTGGGATTGGCAATGTGAATATTTGCCCAAAAGCTAACGATCAGAGCTAAGCAGCTCTTGTGAGACTTTTGGGTATTTCAAAATATGCCAGTCAGGAATTTTGTTGGTTTAACGAGATTGTATGACACTTGAGACCCACCTGCACTGGTTTGATTTGAGTGGGGTTGAGGTCTAATGACAATTGAATATTAATTCAAGCTCTGAAAAATGAAGTGCTATGGTTATATAACACTTGGCACATGGCATACATTAGCCACGTCGCCAGATGCTCTATATCTCAATTTGATCTGTTCTCAATCTAAGTAAGTTTATTTTCTCTTTCGCCTAATTTGGTTGCCTGTGGGACTTCCCCACATTTCGGCCTCGTGGGTGTCCAGGTACAACCCCCTTTACTACCCCACATTTCGCTAAATACATTATTGTGCGAGAGTGCCGTTCTCCATCTCAAGTGCCGTGAGTTACAGTTAATATAATTTACCCGTAGCCTAATAATATACACCTTGCTTTCGTTCAATCCAACACTGATCGACAATAACCTTTATCGTTGTCTATATCAGAGATATAGAATGCACAGCTAGATAAATACTAGAGGAACCTAGCTCGAAAAAACCATTGTAGTATTTAATAACATCTCGGAAAAGCTTTGCAACTATGTTTTCATTCTTACTGCTTGCGCTTATCTCCCTCGTCCCAGGGGCTCTCACACTCCCCAATCCAGCTGAGATTGTATTTCGTGGTGCCTTCCCAGCAACAGCAGACAACCAAGCTGGTTTCTACTTCTCATCCTGGTCCGAAGGAAGTGGGAGTTTCAAATGTAATAATGGAAACGGCGGATCCTACACGGCAACTTGGGGCGGAAAAGGGGGTGGTTTCGTCTGCGGAAAAGGTTGGAGTCCAGGTGGTTCACGGTTCGCTTATCCCTTCCCTCCCCTGCGCTAACTAATCATTGCCTCAGAGCAGTGAAATATACCGGAACATACACCCCAACAGGTCCCGGCTACCTCTCCCTCTACGGCTGGACCAAAAACCCTCTCATTGAATACTACATCGTGGACTCCTACGGTCTCCTCCTCCCCGGTGAACCTTGGACTGCAAAAGGGAATTTTACGTTCGAGGAGGGGACGTATAATTTGTTTCAGAGCACTAGGGTTAATAAACCTAGTATTATTGGGACGGCTACTTTTCAGCAGTATTGGAGTGTGAGGACTGAGAAAAGGGTTGGTGGGACAATTACTACGGGGAAGCATTTTGATGCTTGGGCGAAGGCGGGGATGAGGTGTATGTTTAATTTTTTCTTTATTTGGGTTGTCTTTTTTGAAGGGCACTTTCTTTTCTTTGGAAGCGCAGATTTCTGTATCGCGAAAGAAAGAGAAATTCCGGCTAATTTGGTGCAGTGGGGGGTCATGATTATATGATTGTCGCCACGGAGGGCTATACAAATGGTCAGAATTATAGTAGTGGGAGTTCGAGTATCACGGTATCTTAAACTCATATGTATTGTGAGAGATGAATAATAGGACTGTCTTGAGTTTGACTTGATAGCGATTAAGGTGCCATTTTCAGGGGGGAATGTTGAATGGGTGCTGGTGCTAAATGATTTGTTTAATTCAGCGGTTCTGTGCATTTAAACCATGTTTCTTAAAATTATGTCTTCTTTCCAGGCTATTTGATTCACGTGTAACTTAAACAAGAAAAGTTTTTAAATCTCAACCAATTTCAGTAAGGGGGCAAGCCTATGAAGAACTTTAGCTAAAGTCTTTTTAATTAAAGGCCGCACTCAAGTTGTGGCATCAAAAAAATATATTTCTGCTCTTAAAAGCTCATGTATGGCAATCCCTGATTGATTATTTAACTACTATCTGTTGTGGTTGTTTGGGAGTTGAAGGTTGTGAAATCCTAGGACTTGGCACTCATTTCACAATACTTGCCTCTTTATGCCGTGCACCCCTTTGAAAATTTTCAGAAATCTCCAGGCATTAAATTTTCTAGATCAAACTAGATGCACATGAGTATAAATATAGTCAATAGGCAAGGGACATTGTATTCACTGCATTCAAGAAGACTGATTGACTCTAGAGCATGAACATCTTCTCCTTCACTAACATTTCTGTCAAATCGTAGTTAGCGACTTAGCTGATTCTACATTACAGAACTAAAGGCATGGTCTGCCAAATGTAGCGCCAAGTTTTTAAATTGAGCTTTTTAAAGGGAAGCTATGCCTACCACCCCTGCGGGTTGAACCTATCTTTCATTTAACAAACTTGTCTGAAAACAACAAGTACTTCAGGGAGTAAGCAGCTTGGTAATACCAAAAAAAGTTATACTTACTAATTTCTTTGTTTCAAATATCACAAATAGCACGTCTAGCTGGCGAAAATACATCGTCCCATCCTCCAACCTCCTCTCCATACCAGCCTCCACTCTCAACAGATACCGTCTTGAAATCTCAGGATTAAGACGTGTAAGTAGTTACAAACAAAATCAACATGTTAGTAGAATATACTTCAACTCCAGACCACACAGAAATATTTGTCTCCAAAAACGCCAAAAAGAATGATCGACCAACTTGCTCCCTCCATATTCTCCCTAGAGAATTTCGAGAACAGATATATGGATACTACTTTGAAGTTGATCTAATACGAAAAATTCCCCGCGCTATCACCAATATTCAGATCAAAATGTGGTTGCTGCATTCCGACCATGCAAAGCCCTTTACGAAGAGGTTTTGCAATTCGCTTACGATAATTTTCATGTCCGGATCCATTTCCACGAAACCAGCAGTGCCATGTCATTTTTTTCAATGCATCCCAATGCGATAGGTTTTCTTAGAAACTTACAAATAAACTTAATGTAATTTTGGCCTTTCAGCTCATATATCTTGCTAAAGCACCATTCTCAGTGCCTTTTTCAGCAGTTCACTCAATTAAGAGTCCTGGGCTTTGCTCTGAGTACACCCTATCCCTTTAATACCTTGCCATTTTCGTGACAACTTAGAATATTATACGAAAATATTTAGAAGAATGGAAAGTTAGAGTTTTTTATTCTTCTAAACTTCTGTCCTGGGTTGAGAGGATGTTTGAAAAAATGTATGACAAAGAGTGTAGGCTGAATTGGGTAAAGACGTCAGAATATTTCCGGTGCTCGCATTACTAAAAGATTCCTACGGATGTCCATTATGTCCTTTCCAGAGGTAGTGACCCAGTTTATTTGCCGCGTTGGAGATAACGAGAAAATAGTAATGAGAGATATAGTTTCTGTTGGTTCTCTAACAAATAAACGCCCCGGAAACAGCCTTTGTGTGAGGAGAATTCAGAAACTTCGAAAGCAACATTCAGAGTGATATTTCTGCTGACTTTTATATGGATTGTCAGCTCCTCCGTCATTAGAAATGATTTTAGACAAACAGAATTAAATATTATCTAGCTTTCTTTTACTTTATAAATATTTTTCCAAAGTTTGTCCTCTTATAGGCCAGTGTATTTCTGCTCGTAAAAGAAACACAGTCTTAAACAATCCACCCCTTTTAAGCCTTTACTAAGCTGGCTGGTTTCATTGTTTCATAATTAGAAATAATGAGATTAAGTGGGGAGGAACGACCTCTTACAACGTGAAGGTTGCAACTAGTCTTTTCAAGTAAAACTTTAACTAATCAGAGTAGTAGTGGCCAATAGTAACCAGGCAATTTATTATCAAGCAAAAAGCGAAGTTGTTCACATTAACTGCAAAGACAAGTGTCCCATTCACTAACACTCTGGATATCCTGCCTGAACTTACTTTATAATAGTGAAGTTGATGATGCGTAACTAGCGTCAACTCTAAAAAAAACTATAAATAACCCTCATGCTCTCCAGTAGTCCTCACATAAATTGCTACACCCAACCAGCCCGTCAGATACAATCTTGCAATCCACATCTACTACTAATTTGTCTGAAAACAACAAGTATCTCTAAAGGTCAGTCGCCTATCAAGCTGCAGAAAGGATTGCGTCTAGCAGCAGAAAAAAAGTTAGTAGTTACTAACCACTACTTTCACTAGATGTCTTAGCCACAAGATAGGGTTGGGGATATGATAGTGTCTGCGCGTTCCGGCTCTTCTTCCTCATCCTCCTCAGAGTTTCCACTCAATATCAATGGAGTAATCTCCCCGACTGGGGATGGAAGTACAGAGAATTTATCACCAGCTAATGTAAACAGCAACGACATCTCAGGTTGACATCTATCTTGCGCAAAGGTCACAGAAACTAGGACATCAGGAAAATTCATTACCAGCAAGGATACGAGCAGACCAAAATCAAGCTCACAATATCCCTCATCTACGATGACTTGTACCCTTGAAACAGTCCCAAAAGAACTCCGAGAGCAGATATACGGATATTACTTCGATATTGACCTACGGGACATGGGTTGGCTGCCAGGGTCTGCAAAAAGCCTCATTGCAGCACTCCGACCTTGCGAACTCTGTGAAGAGGTTCTCGCCTATTCATATGACAACCATATAACTCTCAACCTTTTGTTGCAAGAGGATGATGAGGTTAGCAGCGGTCGCATCACCGCCACTAAGCAGTTCTTTTTGCTTAACCCCAAAACACTAAGCCAACTAAAGAACTTACATATATGTCTGACGTGAGATCCCCCCAGTTCTCCGTTGAAGGCGCAACTTGCTAATCTGGTTATTAGGCCAGAATGCCAGCCGGATTGGCTTTTGGAAGCTGAACCAGTCGATATGTGCATGCAACTGCTAAGCCAGCTCTCTTATGCTACAAACATACGCTCTCTATCAATGAAGATTCCCTTGACAGAAGATGAAGATGTTTTTTGTTATTCTCTTCTTACCAATATCTTGATGCCGGAAGAAAACCACGCACTTCGTGAATTGAGGCTAAGTTTGTTCGATAGGAGCACATTCAAGGAGTTTGAGTTCCGCCATTCTCGCGCATCGCTGCGCCTGAGAGAGTTCAAATGTTGGGTTATTGGGATGCTGGATAGAATGTATGGAAAATAATCTGGGTTAAGGTGGGTATGTGGCGACGAAGAGTTGGACGAGGGGTCAGAAATTCACTGGACGCTGTATCGCGCTTCATTCCCAGCCTCTCCTAGCCCCTTAGTTTGATCTTAGAGACCGAATAAATGAGGATAACCTTAGGTTATGCAGTTCATTGAGGGAAAAGCTATACAGGCTGCACCTAGAAGATAAATATATTCTGATGTAGGCCCTTGGTGATATGCCATTGCAACAAAATACACCTAGTAGTTTTGTCAAACTTGATACTTCCGCAATTCCTTTCTCTATAACAAATATTAGTTATGAGAAGCACATGATTTTATCTACGAACACATCTAATTCGCGATCAAGGGAAATATTCCACGTCTAACCATAATTTAAACAAATAACTTGAATTCCAAATATATCTGCCCAGCGTCATAGACAACAAAACTATAAATCAAACGTCATAAAAAGCCACTGTAAACTAACAAATTCCCCACCCCAGTTATGTGGACCTAACACTTGAATGTACAATCCCCTTCTCGTGCCCATTTGTCACACTTTCCACCTTTACATCCATCTTGGCCCCGAGTCCAATGCTTTCCATTATAATCAAATGAGATAGGTGCACCATCTAGGATCTTCGAGCTTCCAGGTTGAGTACGGGTATAAGTGAACACCTGTGGCAACAGATTTGATTGCAACTTCAGGGGTTCCGAATAACTTGTCGGCCAGTTCCTACAGAAGCAGCGTTCCAAATTTGTGCCACAAAAGCTCTTGAATTGTCTTCAATTGCGACGAGCGATCAAGCAATGCATCCCTAGTACCTGCCCGGTGAAGTGAATCGCTCTACGCAGTTGCATGCTGGCTGGTTTATCTTGGCGATTAGGGAGTCGGTGTTTACGAGAAGGGCAATCCGGAGGAATGATTTTAACACCATATCTGAAGTGGCGTTTTGCAGTTATGGGCTGGCATGGTGTATCATGTTGAAAGTTGCGCATCTTACCTTTTGGAATACTCGATTAAGGTTATAGTGCTAAGCTTGGATCAAGACCCCATTAACTAATCCTGCCATAAACAAAAACGCTTTTAAAGATTCGCACCATGAGCACTGAAAGCACAATTGGTGGAGGCGGTAGAGTTTGATCAGCAAGTGTGGGGTAAAGCCAAGAAAATTTCACGATACATACTGCCCTCCCCCTCAACTACAACCTCCCAACCTCTCCACACTAACTACCACACGAATCATCTCTGTGTTTTACAAAACAACGTTATTTTCCTCACTCCTGGAGGATTATACAAAATAGCACGAAGTTCCCCCTCACTCTCAGTCCTACTCGTACCCATCATAGCATGCAAACCCCCATCATATACCCCACGAGGTGTTTCCCCAGAAAGACAATTCAATGCATTCTCTCCTCTCTCCCATCTTGCCAAGACGTACAATTCACACATCGAATAGCCTATGAAAAGTTAGATACCACGATCGAAACCAACAAAACGATGGCAGTGAAATTTGAACAAACATACCCTAGAACTAATTCTCTTCCGACAATATTTACACTTAACAGTATGTTTGATAATAGGTTCACTCCCACCCCAACGATCATAAAGTGCAGCCACGAAGTAAAGTGCGAATCCTACACCTAGGAAGTTGAGGAGTTTGTTGATGAATGCCCTATTTTCATTCATTAGATCTCATTCTGGACAGCTCTTTCTCAATCCCAAAATCGCGAAAATGGGCAAGGGAGGAAGGGGATAGAAGTAAGAAAAACGAGACTTGCCCATAAGCCATAACAACGGCCCCATCAGCTGTAGCTTGTTCCAATGTGTTATATCCATGTCCATAGGTACCGTTATAATGCGGTCCCTTTTTCAGGACAGCAAATTTCTCATCTAAGTTTCGGTGGACGAAGGGCAACAACGAAAGAGGGGGGAGTAGAATCTCCGAGACGAAGGAGGTCACAACTGTTGTGAAGGCTGCTGCTATACTATTGATAGTGTCAGAATGGGTACATATTTTCGAGTTTTGATGGGGTAACCAGTCGGTTAAGTGGGCGATTCATGAATATGTATTTTGGGGGTCGGGGTTCGTCTTGGGTTAGGAAGGGGGATGAGGGGTTTCAATCGGGGTTGAGGGAGGTTCTTTGGGGAGGGAATAAACCAACATCAAACCAACTGCAACCTCCAAGACATTATCCTGTAATGCAAAATCCGTGAAGCCCTCCCACATCTTTTTTGCGCCACCCACTACTTCCTCCCCCGCTCTCCCAAGTAGCTCTTGGCTATCTTCAAGACGGATTGGCATTTTGAGTTATCTGTAGGGCTCTTTTGTCAATTATAAGTTGGGATATTGGAGTTCGAGACTGGGCGAGATGCGCCGAGATGAGATGAGATGAGTGAATTCTTGTAAATGAAGGTTGTGATGTTTTGATGTTGGTGATCGTGTTGTAAGATTCACGAGGTGTTGATGTCCGGTTTTCGGCGTCAAATTCCGATACCCAAATAAAGTCTGTACAAAAGCTATGAGGATCCAAGTTGATACCCCGCGTTATTATCTCAGCCCAAGCAAGGAACAAACAAGAATCTCGACTGCTCGAGGTGTCAGATGAGATGTGAGGTCAAGATTAGATTTTGATGAAGGTTCCCCAAGACCCACTTCGCTCGGAACCCAAGAGGCACGGACATACAGGGGCTCCGGACTCGTGTCAACAATTGACAACCTATCTTATTTATCACCATCATGGAGCTTGAATTAAAAATCATGATCAAAGAGAAAGGACAAAAGTTAATTTTATTGCAAAGTGTTTTTTTTTTTTTGTTATGGGATAATTTACTATCAAGAAATCTCCCGGGCGAGTAGCTAGCAAGCCCGCCCAGCCACGACGGACCCAATCCGTCCCTCATGTTGCTCATCCGTATGTAATTACTAATGTCGCCCACCGGAGCACCTACGCGTCACCGACTAATTAGGACGGCCTACATCATGGGCGTGTTCCTTCACGATGATGTCGTAACCTGCAAATAGATTAGCGAGGAGATTTCAAATAGCGGAAAAAATCCAAGGACAGTTACTTACGATCTGTATCAAACGCCTGACCGCAGACCCGATACTGGTGGAAGACACTGTCATAGTAATTGCATTTATTGATATCTTGAGCGTACGAGGCCAAGTAGTCGCAGTTGGGCTCAATTCGGTAATCGTTCTAAAGAAGAAGAAAAAGTATGCTAATTACACTTTTCTGATCGACATGTTTGCGGTACATTGATTAGACCTACATCGTTGTATAAACCGACCTCACCAACGAGATGATAAGCGATTTGGATGCATATACGAGGCTCAATAGCGCATTTGGTTCCCAAGTTAATTAAGTTTTTGATATCGACATCAATACTGTCTGTGCTTGTAGGAACCCAATCGTGACCCATCTCATTGCAGCAGAGGACACCATCTTAAATCGACGTTAGATAGGAGTGAGGGTGAGCTGGTTATGAGAGGCATTTACCTTGTTTTGTAGATCACGTCCCTTGAGAACCCGAAGAACCTCGGCGGATGTTGGAGTAGGCTTTGCAGAGGCCTATTCAAGTCTGTTGGAGCAAGAATAGATGCTGTATCTTAGTAGACTCACCAAAGCAAAAAGACCAATGAAGGCCATGAGCATCATGAGAATCTTCATGGTTGGGAGGAGAAGCTATGGAATAGCAAGGAGTGTTGTATGGTATTCGGGTGTTGAAAGGTAGAGATTTTTGAAAGGTGGAGGATGTAAGTTGGTTGTATTGTGGTGTGTTTCGAGGGGAGGAGCATCGTCAATTTATAGACAAAAAAACTCGCTAAGAGACCCTTAAGCGAGATTGTTTTGTTATGTTTGAAGGTCTTGTGACCAGGTAGAAGACGTATTTTAGAGCATCCACTGAATTCAATGATCCTTGAAATTACCAGCAAGCTTGGCATACGCGTCATACAGGTAGTGTATAGTTTCGCTTGATGTTTCCCCAGACAACGTAGGCCTCCACCCTCATGTATCATTGTTCGCATATGGGTATATTAAATCTTTATACAAGTAGTATATATTTCGGTCAAGAAGTTAAGCAAATTAAGGATTCGGATAAACAGACAGTTAATTAGACTGTTTACTGAAGTTACCTGTCAACTCCCAAAGCGGCGATCCCATGGTCACTCCGACATTTTTACTTAAATAATTAATTACGCAACAATCCACGGTCAAAAACACTTGACTTCTAGATGAAATTATGCCGATACTAGTAAATAACCATATTCACGAAGTAATGCTGTTTGGGGCTATTTTCGTTAAAACAAGTCATGGTTGGACTCAGTTGGCAAACAGTTTTAATTAAAAGTCTCTAATTCTCCCCTTTATCTCACTGCTCTAATTGGTACCTCATAAAATCATATGAAGAAGGAGCTAAAAGCAAAATAATACGCTAGTGGCTTACTTCAACGGAGAGCATTTTTCATCTATTGTTGCTTGGGCTACGGTAACACACTCATACTTGCTAGGGGTTTCTGTCTCTTTAGTGAGAGAACAGGAAAACTAACAACATGAAATTCAAACTTTAACCTTGGCCGATTGCCGAAACTTCTCCAATATTTTCTTTATAGTCAGTCGGTTGATAACATCCCATGAGTCGAGAATGACATCACCCTCTGCAGCCTGAAATATGAAACAAGACCCTTCCTAATCACAAAAAACCTGCGCGTTGAGTGATTGAATTTGAAACCAGCGACAATTTAAATTGAAACCAAAAAAGCAGTCCCCCAACAACTGGCTCCGTCGCTTACGTTCAGTCATGGACCCATGCTTAACTAAGATAGCCTGCCAGAATCTGTGACATAGACTATAGTGAATATGGACCAAAGTTCTTATATCCCTCACCCTTAACAAAAGTCTGCAACCACGGGCCCTGTGTCTTCGCCTCCGCGAGCTCCCAAAAGTGCTTCCCATGCGCCTCTCCATCGACCCTGTATTTGGCCGTGCCATCCGCCTTTCGTTCGTCAACATAATAGAACCTAAAAGATGTTAGTTCCTCTACCAACCTATACAAAAAAGGCGGGAATTGCAATAACATACTTGAACCCTCGGTCTTCATATGCAGCCGCAGCAGCCCTCATCATATGTGCACCTGCCGACTTGCCACTCCCCTGGACTATAAACCCCGGGATTATTTCGACGTTCAAGATATTTCCCGTGTAGAAGAACGACTTTGCTGCTTGGGCAGGGAGCTCGGCGAAACCGAGGGCAGCTTGTTGTGCGGCGACGAATGCACTGGTGATGTTGATGGTATTCTCTCTATTGAAAGTCGCCAATGGGATCGCGAACGGATCCTTGGGAGGGGAAAGCGTGGATGCGGAGGCTGCGTACTCTCTGGTTAGCAGACAATTGAGTTCACTCGGTACTGAGACTTGCCATTGTAAACGACTACACTTGGGGTACCCAATTCCTTCTTTACTCTTGTAAAAGCATGGACGATGTCGTCAGGATTGGTGAAGTCGCTTGTGATGTTTAGTTGGTTTTCCGTACTGTCTGCCTCCTTCAGTGATCGTGATGCGACGGCAACCTTGTAGCCTTTGGAGGCAAAGATGCGAGCGACTGCCTGGCCGACTGGGGAAGATATTAGTGTCAGTATTGCCAATTTTAGAAATATGTTTGAGGAAATTAGGGAGGAAACAAGGCTTTGAGAGGAGGAAACCATGCCTCAGTCCTCCTAAAATAACCTAAAAGAGGGAAAGCAGCTTGGAGAACACCCACTGTTAGGCCCTGCGCCGAGGATGAGGATGACGGGAGATGTGCCAGGCATGTTGATGATTCTGAGTATACAAGTAGCGAGATATTAGGCGTATATGTCGTTAACTTGGACAAGAAGCACTTGACCTTCTATATAGATGGTTTTGGGCGTTTATAAGCAACTTTGAAGTTCCGTATTCAAGTTCCGCCACTGTGGTTCCACCGGTGCGGAACTCTTATAGACAAAACAATTTTGACTTCCCCGCCTTCTGTAACTAGATGATTCGTCATAGCAAGTATAGCTGCAAGATATTCCTTGATAATATGCAGCATATACTAAAGTTCACTAAAGTCCGAGAAATTGGAGTGATAATGTAAGTCCGAGCTCGTTTAAGCCTGTGTTGTGCGAATCGCACCCCGCTAAACACTTCCAAGTATCGAGTAACAAATGACTAAAACACTCAAGAGAAGACGTCATAAACGACTTTATTATATGAAATCTTGATAATGGAAAGAAGACGTCTCGCGCATCCTAATTTCTCAGCCAAAAGTCTGTTGATAGGTCCCTGCGTAATTGGGCATTCTGGTGCATGAATTTTTCGTTGCAAGGAGGCTGAACAGAATACAGGGTAGAAAACATGGAAAAAGAGCGCGCGAAGTATAGGAGGAGGATTAATTTGGGGTTTAATTTCGAAGCGACTCTGTTTGGAAACAGCAATCCATCGATTTGGAGTTCCCACTCAGGATTTGCTCACTCGGCTCAATCTAGCGACGGCATCGAAACCCCCGCATTTATTCCATTGATATATTTTCTGCCATTTTGTCGATCATTGACTCTATTTTTGGTTTTGCTTCCTTTCAAACTTGATTGATAGTTCACTCGCTTGTTGGCTTACTCGTCAACGCGCAGGTCACTCACAAATTAGATAGCTTACTAGCAACCTTTTTGACCTCCATTTCCCTTGCTTGGCTTGACCGATACTTCGCGACCTTATCTTTTACCCCCAAATCTCTGGCATGGATTACTCAACACTGAGTAGCTTACTCATAGTTTGATAGCTCACTCCATTTTTTGATAACTTACTCGTGACCCAATTTTGGCCCCCAAAAGAGTTTCATAAGTTAATTGATGGGTTACTCGTTAATTGGTAACTTACTCGCGCCCCAGCTTACTAGAAGATTGTTAGCCTACTACTAATCCATTTTAGTCCCCACTTGACAATTTCTCTGGCTTATCTCGTCAATTGCCAGCTTACTTGCAATTCTTTTTTGGCCCCCAAAATTTGCTGGCTTACTTGACACTTGACAGCTTACCAGGCAATTGATAGTTCACCCGATACACGGCAGCTTACCCGATACTTGATAGCTCACCTAACAATTGATAGCTTACTCGGCAATTGATGGCTTACTCGCTACTCTGCAGCTTACCCGACAATTCAAAGCTTACTCATAGCTCACTTGTAGCTCACTTATAGCTTACTCGAAACTTGCTTATAGCACACTCGTTGGTTACCTGCAAACTAAACGTTACATGAAACCATACCAAAACCCAACCCGGAAATGAATTTTGAAGTAAGATAAATTACTAATAAATAATAAGAGTATCGCTATAAATATATAAACAACTATTGCAGTATATATGAAGTGGAATCGAAACCAAGAGCAGCAACAGCAGGATATCTCAAAACATCGCCTCGCCTCCAAAACAAACTACATTCCAATACCCCTCACGACGCATGTGAATTTCACTTAAACCACCCCTTAAAACAAGACGTAAGATCTCAATCAAAAACACACCAGAAATTGGCATGCCAAACAGGAAAATCTCAGTTCCCCCCAGGACTCTCCCTCATCTAAAAAGGCGAACTCTTCAAAAACCCATCCTCATCATACAACCCCAAACTCTCCGGCCGTCCTGGACTAAGTCCCTCTTTCTTATTCCTCCCAGCACTTGTAAAAACAGTCTCATTCTTTTCCAGGCCACTCACCGCTGCCTCCCACTTAAAAATCGGCGGCGTCTTCGGACTAGGATACTCCATCCTCGACGCCCTCCTCACACTCTCAACAACCGGTTTCGTCATCGCATCACTCCATCTCTTACTCTTCCCTTTACTAGGCGTGTCATCCATCTCTCTCTCCTCCATCCCCTCCATCTCCCCAGCACTCGACAAAACCGGGAAGTGGAAATTCAAAGCATTCGGCAAATTAGAAACCATAGGTGGACTCGCAACCTCCCTCACAGTCTTAAGTTCCGCCTCCGTAAAATCACTCTGCATCCGTCGTCTCCGATGATCATGAAACATGTCCTGACTATCCCTCGCCCCTTTAATCCCCATCGGTCTCGAACTCCTCTTCATGGATCCAGAGCCCGACATTCCAATCGAACTTCTTCCCCTTTCTCGTTCTCGTCGAATCTCAGTTGGACCAAGCGAAAGATAATGTTTCGAGCCTCTCGATCGCATTCTTGAGATATCACTTGAAGCCTTCACGCTGGGGCTGTATGAGATACTTGATGCGAATTTCCGCGAGGATGGGAGATCGGGGGAGAGGTTTGGACTGGTGTCGCTTCCTCCGTTGCTGTAATGGGAGACCTCGGAGTTCATGCGGCGGAGCATACAAATTGAGTTATGCAGTGATTCCCGTGGTGGAGGCGAGGGAGAAAATTTACTCGGTTGATGTCTCGGTCCTGTCAAATGCCCCGGAATCGGCATAGTCAAAAGCGGTGGAGCGAGAAGCGTAGGTGAGGAGGCGCTGAGACAGGAGGGCGAGACGATGATATTCGATGGTGGTCTAGGGAGTGCTATTTTAGGTGATAGATCCGGGGGTGGGAAGGAAGTTAATTTTGAGGGCGAGGAGAGGTGGAGGATTGCATCTGCTGAGTAGCGGTGATTCTTTGCACGGGGTGGGATGGCTGGTGGTCGTGGGGTTTCTGAGTGGTTCCGACCGTGATGAGAGGGTTTTCGAGGGGGTTTTGAGGGCTCTTTTGGTGCGAAGAAGTCTTCTTCTGAGTTTCCGGCTTCTTCCTCTAGATAATAGTTTGTTGCTGACAGGGTGGGGGATGATGCGGTGGGGGTATTGTTTTCTGCGTCTGAGGTATTATCGGGTTTCGAAAGGGGACTTGAGAGGTCGGGGATTGTGAACATGGGGTTGAATGTTGATACGGATGGTGGCCTGCCGCTATGCCTACGAGGTGTAGCAGATGATGATGGACTCGGGCTTTTGCTTGGTGATACTAATCGGAGAGGTGCAGTTTTGGGTATATTGAATTTTAGAATTGATGGGTCTTCTTCTGGTTCTTCTGGAACAACATCGACGCTCAGGACACTTTGAGGTCTCGATGGTAAGTTGGACATTCGAATGACATTGGATTGCTTGTGATCTTTTCGCTTTGATCCGTTCCTCTTGGGGCTCAAACCCCTTGGTCGTTCTTGCATGGCTTCTTGAGGTGACCACTGGAAGGGATTGCGGTCAGTGTTATCAACCGAATTTGATGGTCGCTGGTCTGATGCTTTTGGTGGAGTCTGAGAGTTTCCAGAAACATCACGCAGTGGAGATGTATAGCTGAGAGGTCTCTCTGTAGTATCCTCCTGGCCAAATGTAGCTTTTCGAACGTAAAGTGGCCGTGGGCCCTGAAGATCTGTCTTTGGGAACACCGGTTTGGAGCTTTTTACATGAGAATAAAAAGGATCGCCAGCTAGTGAAATGCGATGTCGCCCAGAATTGATGTTCTGGAACGACCAATGTTTTCCAAATGCTGTTGTTGACACTCTTTTCTTTTTGCTTTGGATCGATGCAGTGTCCAAATTAGATATTGTCATGCGGTGTCTTTGCGCAACTGGAGTATTCTCCTCCTTGGGTTCATCTGGTGGAACAGGTATGTTCTGTGTGTTCAAATCCTTCTGTGCCACAGTCCTACTTTGCTTACTGGGCGATGTGAGTAGACCGGGAATCACCAAATCGAGTGTAGCCATTTCACACAAACTGTCATCTGACACAACTGAGGAAGTCGCAGATTTATCCCGCTTATGAGTCGAATCTTTGCCTTCTGGTTTATCGGGGGAAGGCGTTTGTGCCATGAAAGCCTCATATACTGAACTCCCTGGCGACTCGAAAAAGCTGGTTTCAATCAAAACCTCTGAGCTCTCATTTACCTGTTGTTTGAGTGGTGGGTCTGGTAATCGCTCTTTGGGCGGTGAGCCAGGAAGTTTCGCGAAAGTGGTCATAGTTCGGGTGAGTGTTTGTTTTTGAGCTGCTTTTATTCGTTGAGAGGTTGACCTGAGAATAGTGTTCAACTGTGATTCTGATGTGGATCGGCGGTGGTTCCCGGGTCTTCTCGACGGAGAGTTGCTAGGTGATCGCGACGGCGGGACAAACGAATGCTCTGGCGAAGGCACAGCTACCTTGGTTTTGGAATTCCTTGAAGACCTGGAGGATCGAGAAGAATTTATTCTTGGCCACTTCGACTCTGGTTGTACGACATAACCCGGTGGAGCGACTTGGTTCAAAGTCATTGTCGGTTGCCCTGGTAGTAGCGCCAGTGGGATGTTGTTCAGCGGCCACGAATCCCTCACTCCTATCCGGAAATGGTTTTTGCTTTCTGAGGATGTTCTAACCTTGACCATAGGTGGTTCGCGAATGGACTGAGCTCCGTCCATACCATCATTGACAACCCTGCCGCCATAAGGTTCAAATACGTTCAACGCGTTTGTCGGCCTGTTTGAAGCAAAATTGTTGGCTGATGGGCCGGTAGATCCCATGGTAGACTTGAAATGTATTTGCTCTTCGGTAGTTTGTATGTCCTCCGCAATCTGCTTTCGTTTTCGATGATCTTTCCGCCGTGCGTGAAATACAAGAAGCAGTATCGCGGCAACGAATACCACGGCCGCCCCGGCGATTGCAATACCAATTACAGCTCCCAATGTGATATTTGAGGATCCCATCTGGTTGTCCATATCTCGAGCTACTATTCGAAAGATATTGTCCTCGCAGTCCTCCAAGTATCTCGGGCATATGCTCTTTAGCCCAGGCATCTTTCCTTCTCAAACAGGAACCTCGCTATTATTTCAAAACATCGATCATGCAACCCTGGGTTGTTGAAATCTAGTCGGACTCGCGAACGGCACCCTTCGTTGTAGTCTACCTATCCTTCTATTGTTTTGAATGTTTCGCGTATGCGAGTTAGATGTATTTCTGAGGAAATGGCAAATATCAAGACGGTAAAGACTGAAAACGAAGCAACAAAACAACGCGTGATAGCGCGACAAACTGAATATGAGATGGAAGAGGAAGAAAGCAGAGCGAGGAGAGCAACGCAAGACCATTTTTCATTGGAATGCTAGAATATTGAATAACATTCCCGCCCTTGCCTTGACGGGAGCGCCATCTACACTGACCGTACACATGACGGAAGAAGGATTCTCAATCTAGGAATGCTACCACACTGGTATGGCCATCTGCTATCTGAGTTGTGGCTGCGATGGTTGATGGTCGAGAAGCGGGAGGCTGGAGCTGAATCATGCAAAGGTTGGAGAAACAGCCTCCAGAACCAGCTCTGTCTATAATTAACCTGGACAGGCTGCGAATATCTGCTGTGTATCGCGCAGATATGCTGCTCGCTTGAGGCTTCCTGATGTTGAGCAATTGCCGTTTCCTGTCATGACGAAGAAGAGAGAGAATGAGGGGAAATGGTCGAGGCTTATCTCCGAGTAATATAGAGTCACGTGCGGTGTTATGTTAACGCCGAGCTACCGGAGAAATCACCCGCGTTTCCGTTATCTTCTTCCCTCAACCACAATTCCCAACTTTCCTTGCTGCAGGCTTATACGTGCAAATACCACCATCTCACCTGCGCCCGTATTCCTAACCGTGTAAAGCAGTGTCTACCTACTTACCCACAATCAGGAGCTGGCCCAATTGGGCTGACTGCATGTGGCAGGCTAGGGCTTTTTGTGGATCCGGAGGACCCTTCCAAGCTTCTTTTTCTGCCCCTCAGTTACCCCTCCACCTGCCCTCCAAACAGCTGGACACAAGGCCTCCCTGGAGGGAGGATCCAAGTTCCCATCCCTCTCCGCCTCTCCTCCTCTCCCCCACAAAGAGTGGCATACACGCAATACACACACGCACTTCCACACACCGTGTACAGTGTGGAACACTACGTAAAGTGTTTCTTGATTGAACTGTTGTGCCAGGGTGCCACAGATCTCGCAGGAGACACTTTACCACCGCCTTCCCCATTGGCTTCAGAAATGTTGACATTTCCAACCCCGTCCATGATTTTCGTCCCTCGCTTGCTCCCTTGTCCCTCCCCAGCTTCTCCCTACAATCAAGACCTCCAAGGCTCACCCCCTTCCTTCTCTTCCCTCCCAGGTTCTTCCGAGCCTAAAGAAGTATCCCCGGTATTCCCTGTATCAACACATGCACTCGCAGCTTGATCTCCCGATGGCTTCGACTTGAGATCCATCTCAAGTCCTCCGATAGTCCGATTCTGGCCGGCAATCAACTCAAAAAGGCCCTTCTCCCCCAAAATGGCATTTCCTCCAAGCAAACCAACACTCCCGGCCTCAACCACTCCTTCAGCCTTTGCCTAATACTCCGTGCCCATTTCTCCCCTCAACCACTATCCTTTGCACTTCAATATGGCAGGTACCGCCATGAAGGGAGGCGATTTTGCTCTCGACAACACCCAGGCTCCAAGCACAAAGCGTGTACTGGATCTGTTCTCCCTCAAGGGCCGAACCGCTATAGTTTCTGGAGCTGGAGCCGGAATTGGCCTGGCTGTTGCTGAAGCCTTAGCAGAAGCTGGAGCCAACGTTGCAATCTGGTACAACAGCAACAAGAAAGCTGTTGAAGAGGCAGCTGCCATAGAGAAGGAGTACGGAGTGAAGTGTAAGACCACGTTGCCTCCCCCCCACTGTGGAGGCCTCTCCGCCACTATTTGATTGGAGCGCATGGACTAACTTCGATTTCAATCACAGGCAAGGCATATCAAGTCGACGTTACTTCCTACGAGGCAATTGCCGCGAGTGTCGAAGCGATAATTCGAGAATTCAACGGTCGTCTCGATGTTTTCGTCGCCAATTCTGGGATTCCATGGACACAAGGGCCAATGGCAGAAGGAGAGACCAGCTCTCAGCTCGAACACTATAGAAAGGTGATGGCAACGGACATGGACAGCGTCTTTTATTGTGCTCGCGTAGCCGCTATACACTGGAAGCGACAAAAGCTAGAGCAAACCACAATCGACGGAACACCACTCGAGCCAGCGTTTCGAGAGGGAAGTTTCGTCGCAACTGCCAGCATGAGTGGATCCATTGTCAATATCCCTCAAATGCAAGCTGCATACAATGCGGCTAAAGCGGGAGTAATTCATCTCTGTATGCCATTTTCTTCTTTATTTTCGTTCGCATCCCTGTTTTGTCAAGCATGCTTCTTACATTGAAAACTATAGGCAAGTCGCTTGCGGTTGAATGGGTTGGCTTCGCTCGGGCGAATACGGTATCTCCGGGTTATATTGTCACCGAGATATCGAGTTTTGCGCCGGGAGACATGAAAAATGTTTGGAGACAAAAGACGCCGATGGGGAGAGAGGGCGAGTGCCATGAACTCAAGGGGGCTTTCTTGTATCTTTCTTCTGATGCGTCGAGTTATACCACGGGAGCAGATATCATTGTTGATGGTGGGTTCTGTCTACCGTAGATATGGGCTGGTTCACTGGACACACTGGCGCGATTTCCTTATTCTGCACATATTTGATACATCTATCTGTGCTATATATTCCTCGTCTTTCAAACAGAGTATTCTACAAAGCTACAGGTATCCACTTGTTCTATTGATTTTTCCCGCGACTAGGGCTCTATTATTTCAATAACACATTCGTTCCCAAGGCTCATTCTGTTTCCCCTCGCAATCGACCTTATATTATATTCTTATTTGTCCTCTTACCTTCATGCCCCTATAGGTCCCTGAATTGAGTACTATACCACCATCACCAAAAGACAAAGAGATCCGATATTCAGCACCAAAACTCCTCGCACCCCCTCTCCCTCAATTAAAACCATGTTTCGTCGATGTACTTAAGTACGACAGCATTTTCAGATCTCTTCACCTGTTCCTACTTACTTCATACCTACGCTAAATCTCGGAGCATGTGACCTCATGTAAATCCAGCTTTTTGTTGCACATCGCGATATTTTGCGTAGTTGAGCTACGCAAAAAAAAAATGGCGAGTCTCGTGACGGGGGAAATGGAACACGTGATATTGGACGAAAATGGATTTGTTTTTTTGTTGCCTGTCGCGTCGTTTTTTTTATTGTTTTTTTTTTAAAGTAAATCTGATACCTGAAATCAGAAATTTGCTTGGGGTTTGGAATTTTTGTATTATTTTTATTTTTGTTGAGGTTGTAGGTTGAGAAAAAGAGAAAAGAGAATTAGAGAAGAAGGATAGATGTTGGTCATTTTTTTTTACTGAGGGGCTTTGGTATTCCAAAGTTGTGAGCACCCACACAGAGAGAGGCAGTGGGGGGGGCAAGATGAACCAATCTCCTGTGTGGCAGGTCGTTCCGTTTCCAGGCCCTTTGGTGCAATCATAATATTTTGGACAAATGGGATTCTATTCCAATTAGTAAACTTAACTCATCTCAACTCACATGAGATAGCGGGGAACACGCATCGTTCTCCCCTCCCGTACAGCAGATTATTCCTGGATTTCGATCGGGACAGAGTGTGTTTGGTATGAGGGGGATGCCTGGCGGGTATTAGCTGGCTATCTGGGTGGGAGAGAGAAGGGGAGGTGTAGAGTAGGGGAGAGAGGAGGTACCTACAGTCTTTTCCTTCGCAGCAGTAGAGCTTTCCTGCGCAGGGGTATGGATCGTCTGCTTGTGCTATATTTCTGGAGAGGAGCATAGTGGTGAGAAGGAGAAGGAGAAGGTTGGGGTGCATGTTTAAAGTGTTGCTTGGGGCGATGAGAGAAACAGTCGGCGACTTGGGATGCTAGGTTTTTGAGCGGTGAGCTGAAGAGAAGAGGAGAGGCATATTTTGTTCTTTCATTAGAGGTGCGGGGAAGGAATGGTAGGACGGGATTCTTGTATTTGTGAGATGTGAGGTGGGGGTTGTACGATTGATTGTTTAACGTGATGATTTTTGGTGATACCTTTGTGTGATTTACGCGGAACAGAGGGTTCTATTGTACGTCGCGTGAAATTTTAAGGAAATCTTAAAACTTCATTTGGAAGAAAAAGTCCCTTTTGCCGATTACAACTCGCTTTTGAGCTTCTCTCGCAGCCGTAAAACAACATCCTCCCTTTTAGTGAACAATTTCTGATGTAAGTTCTTCCCCTCCCACCGAAAGCCACTCGCGTCTGGTCCGGTAGTGATGCAGTATTCTTCACGAGTTTTGGGCTCTTAGGGAGAGATGAGGATGGTTGGTAAAGTGATAAGTAAAGAAGGAGATTAGAAGGGGGAGTGAAGATGTGAAAGATGAAGGTGATAACGTACGTCTTGCGAGGGTCCGATACAACAGAATGCAATTTTGTGTTTGGGACAGCGCGCGTTTTGTGGTCTGGAGGAACCTTTGTGATTTTAGTGATGGGTGTTGATGGGTATTGATGGGTGGGTGATGGGAAGTGTAGGACATGAGAGGGGTAGGAGGTACAGTGTGTGTGAGTGTGTGGAAGAGGAGCGAGGAGCGGAGTTTAGTTATTAAGGTTTTTTGACGGATTGGAAAAGGAAAGGGAAGAGACAGGTGTTTTATTCCTGTATGTTAGCGGTGCGGGGAAAGGATGGTGTTACCGTGATACGGTTTTGGAGGTCGGATTTGTGAGATGTGGGGATTATGTTGTGTAAAGACATTACGTTTGGTGATAACTTTTCTCTATATCAAGTGCAGGAGAGATAGAGAAAGAAGAGTTGTTGATGATGGTGCTTTTCTTTTGGTATCGAAAGTATCAATATCCGACTGGTCTCTAAGTGTGCATGTTTACGAAGGGACGGCGACTCTCTCATTATCGAGCCTTTCAGAATCGCGAGACGTTTCCATCCTCCTCCAACTTTGGGGTTTGATGCTAGAAGGGGGGTTACGGAGGTCGGATGGGGAAGTATGAATGTATTATTAGAAGAGAAAGTATGGGCGGTGAAATTGAATCCGTTATTGTGGAAGTACAAGGGTGTATTATAGAATCGAGTTTCCTTCTAGACTAACATTTGACATATTCCTTCCTTTCAGTCTCCCGATTCCTCAAAAGTTAAAAAATCCATTACTAGGTAACCTTCTAATTCGTCTGGGGACAACGGGTATCCTATTTGAAAAGAGGAAAGAGACAGCATCAGCAAAATGATTATCCTTTTACTTCGAGTGATGCAAAATGAGAACTTACGGGGTCACCCTTATGGCAGCAGATAAGTTGAAATTGACAAGGTATTTGAAAGGGGGCTGTGCTTCGTCGGAAGCCTGTCCTTATTGTTAGTAAATCAGCTATTAAATTGAATTGAGAGAGTTCAGATGAGAAGGAGAGTCAAGTGATCTTCACAGGTTTCGGGTGTATTTCCTGAGCAGCAATATGGAACCCCTCCTTCCTGCATGCAAACGGCTGGAGGATAATATTGTGGTGTAGGTGTTGCTACTATGAAGCATGCTGACAGAAGGAGAATTAGAGGTGTGATGGGATGCATGGTTTCTTAGGAGTTCAGTGCTGCGTTGTTGTTGAATGAAGGGGGAGTGATGTTTTTGTTGGATGTTGAGGGTTAGGGGTCGGGAATGGTCTTGAAAAGATGCATGGGAAAAAAAGAATACTAGGCTTCCTTTTATGGACAGTGAGACATGAGCTGAATATTATAGAACGCGCGGCGAGTGTTTAATTTGTCCCTTGGCGTCTCATTATTGTCAGCTGAATGTTTTTCGAGGGAAGTGTTTGGTTTCGCTTACGGTGAGGGCTGCGAGTCTAGAGGTCATCGTTATCCTCCACAACGCCACGGCGGCATTGCATCCTTCGGTGCTGCAGTCATTATGAGTTACTGCAAAGATCGTGTAAAGAAGCAAAGGGGGGGGAGGGAGGTTGGGTTGGGGTTTTGTTTTTGGAATGTGATGTTAAGTTTGTTTAGAAGTTGGAAAGAAGATGGGTTATTATACAAGTTGGTTTTCTCACATAGAAGGTGATTTTATAACGATGGCTTGCAACAATATTTCTACCTGCTATGTAGCATGAGGTGAGGCGGCTGTGTAACGGGGTGTCCGTGAAATCATCGACCGCGGATACACATGTTGTGGGGCATATTCGTGTGACTGTACACACTGAAGCTCGGAGTTGGTAAGTAAACAGTAATACGATGAGTTGGGGAATCTGCTCTCAGAATTTATTATTCCTTAGTATCAAGCTAGTCAAGATTGAGAAATTATTATTCTTCTGTGATTTTTCTTGCCTTCGTGTAAATGCTCCTGATTTAAAGCTCCCACATGATTTCAACTGTCTGGTTTTTGGGATTAAGGGTAGTTTCTAAACTTAAAATTGGGAAACTAGGCGAAACTATTTTAGAGATTAATACAAAGCTCCCCTTGAAGAAGCGGAACATCAGTACGATCAATGCAAGGTGTATTCAGTTGATAGCTTAAGTGAGGTTAGCGAGTCTTCTTTTCATATATTACTTCCATGTTATCACAACTTGAGCTGTTTTATAAGAGTCTTTTCTGCACCAATTTTGTCATTTGTTGCCCCTGCGAACAATATCTAGGTAATATTTGTAGTTCTACTGAACTATCAACCATACACCTTAGTCTTATAGAGGTTTCTATCCTTCAATAAATCCATCTCGCTCACCTGAAATGTCTCCGCATTCTCCAATCATACCGATGTAGTAAGACATCCAAAATTGAGAGTAGGTGAAAAACCCAAGAGCCGATATAGGATAAGATGACAGCGACCGTCAATAACGGCGTCGTGGAACTCGCGAGCGCGATTGGTGTCGTGCTAGTGCTTGGGATGGTCGTCGGTGTCCTGATTGCGAGAGCGATGATCGTGAGGAAAGCATGTTTATTGGGGTGTTTTTGAGATGGGTTCAGAAGGATAGAGTGCCGTAATTTTATAGCCATTCCTAGGCGTCAATTGGGAGGTTATGAATACATTATGTTTGAAGTTATGAATGCCTAGGATCAAAATCAATTTAGAGCTTGGTTGAACAAACTTTTAACTGTGATATCAAAATTGAAGACAGTGTGACTAATGTATATAATAGAGTAGAGTAGCTGGAAGGTACTCTTTTATATGAGTAATCGGTCGTTACTGCCACTGTGGAGTAACCACTCGGAGTTGTTCTAAGTAAAGGAGAGTAACGAAGTGGCTAAACTTCTCCAAAGTTTAAAGAATTATATTAAATCTTTAAGACTTTAATAGCGACTTAATTTTAAATAATTAAATTGAACACTTCTTTAAAACTACTTGTATAATAGTTATAGTTAGTTGACGTAGAATTCTTATATAAATACACTTTTGCATTACTCCTGCGTATAGCTTATAATTTGAAAAAGAATTCTTAGTATAATAGACGCGTTATTATTATTTACTTATGCTATACCCTATATTATGAATAACTGTTTCTTAGAAAGGTCTTATATTATAAATTTATAAACTAACTTCTTGGCTTTAGGTTTATTATAATAATTATCTCTAATAACTTAACGTGGTTTATCAGTACCCCAATCATATCAGTACTCAGATCACTTTTCCACTACCCTATCACTTTGAAATACAATTATTCAACCACCATATATAAAATTAACTGAAACTACTCGGAATCCGATAAACTACACATATCAATATTAAGTGAATACCCGGCGCACTTTACCCTCTCCCAGCATACCAACCATCGAGACTTAGTCACCTTTGTTTAGACCTGTGAGGTAGTTTCGTTACACTGGGATCCCATCGTAGCGTACGCTACTAAAATAAGTGAATTTGAGCGTTTTGGCACAGACACGCAAAATATATGTAAACCAACAAAGCGCGTAAACGAAGTATATAGTCGTCAACAAATGCACGCACCACGTGACCACCCTTTCTTTTGTGTATGATGATTTTCCTTTCATATTTCCTCTATCTCTTTCCCTTTTCCTTTCCCTTTCTCTTTCCCCGTAACGAACCCAATTCTAACTAACTGAAGTATCGATGTCGTAAGGTTGTTCGCTTGGAAGTGAACTCGTTGTTTGGACCAAAGATGTCAAATAAGATGATAAGATTGATAAACTAAGTTGAGCACGAAGCTCCTATCTAATGAGTGAAGACCCAGACTTATATAGAACGATGGGATTTGAAGTCGCCTACGTTGAGTGTCGTCCTGGTCGAGCTTCGACTAAGTCGCCCGTCGAACCAGTTGACCTGCCAAGTATATCACGTGTTAGTCACGTTACCACGTGATTCGTGACATTAAGGATGAATTCGAGAAGGAGAAGACGGAAGCGTTCGTTATGTGTTTCGGAGACGACGAAGACTTCAAAGAACTGTCTTGATTCCTGTTCAGCAGCTTTAGCAGCCTTGACGGCATCATCATCAAGAGGTATTCCAGGGTGGACTTTTTGGTAGTGGAGTTTGTAGTTTCCAGTAGGCTGGAGATATCGACCAATTTCCTTGGTATAATCACACCCAGGCTGACTACAATGTATCAGCATATTCTCGTGCATTTCATTAATAGTTTCCCTTGTATATAGGGGGTTTGGTTGGCGGAAAAGGAAGGCCTTGGTGCTCTTGAGTTTTGATGCAGTTCTGCTGCGTCTGTTCGGTGGCAGCGTTCGTTCCACAGCTGTTGTATCGGCACGAGTCCTTTTAGGTGACGTTTCACGCCCTCCATGAGCGTTCTTTCGAGGGAGAGCAGGGTGGGATCCAAAAGCTGATATTTTTTAGAGTGATGTAGGGTAAATGGTATTTAGAGATATGTGGTGGTGTTGTCGTTTCTGACATCCTGACATTCTACGGAAAAAGCTCAATTCGTGTTGGTTGGCGGATCGGATTAACTAATTACCGATAACATGACCACGATATATCGATTAAACTCATCCAATACCGATATTTATCGTAATACCACCCGATACAGTATCGATACTATCGATGCCCAAGTCTCACTATGATATACTTCATTCAACCCTTTACATAGGAATGGTACTTTCCCAAACCGCTCCCACACAATACTCATATCCTAGTTTACGCACTATATAATTTATCGTCGTGATAATTCTTGATGAATTACTGCAGTAATTTACGGCCGTAATACTACTGGCAACAATGGCTAATGCACTAGCTAATTAAACTCAGAGTTAAGAGTCCAGGCAACTTTGAACCTTGATTCACCTTTGACATGCTCAACCCCATCTAGATCAGAATGATATCTGTTAAGTTGGGAAGGTCCTCAGTACTGTAGGTCATGGAGAATTGATTGATTTGTGTAGGGAGTTATCTAAGGTCTATATATAAGGAGTGAATGATTATTACATCATAATGAATGAATGATATAAT